>OX465282.1:25730787-25993810 GCA_949987705.1 Thereva unica | reverse complement strand
TTACACCATCTTTGAACTTCTTGGACTGCGTTCTCATGTCCTCTGTAATGGTTAAATCAAACTTCCCAGAGACAATGATGGCAAGATCTTCTGCCTAGCCGATGACATCGAAACCAGATTCAGATAGTTTGTTCAAAACTTCATTCACAACTTGTGACAAGAGTAGCGGGGATAACACTCCACCTTGAGGGCAGCCCTTAATAGCCTTAACACTAATGGTGGAGATACCTAGGGTAGAAAAATGTCACAATCTACAAGCATGGCATTTATTCACTCAATCGTGTGAGGGTCCAGGTTTCTGAGAGCCAGTGCTCTAGAGATTGAATCATAGCCAGTGTTGCACCCTAGATTTCAAGAAACGCGCATAAAGCAGTTTCTTTAGCGAGGAAGGCTGTTTCTATTTTGCTGACCAAGTGGTGTATAGCAACCTCCGTGGATTTACCTTTCGAGTAAGCGAACTGGGAGCTATGTAGCGGAAAGTAGAGCTCCAGCTTCCACCTAATATGAAGGTCTAGCAGCTGAAAAGATGTCTGTACTATCCTTGGCACGGTCGAAGAAAGACTCCGGGAATAACGGTCTGCTATGGTCCTATGACTACACTCAGCATCCAATGTATAAGCGGTCTGGGGGATTGACCCTTTAAAGTGCTCTCTGAGCAGGTACCTCTAGGTTTCTTCATGGTTAGACGTGTAGGATCCATCCTCTTTTTTGAGAAGGCCCACTCCGTTGAAGGAGTCTTTGGAAAGTATCTTTTGGAGTCTAGACCCCTCTGGTAGAGTTTGAAGTTTTTCCTCCAACCAATTCTTTTGGAACGTCTCAACTCCTTGTTATAGTCTGTTAGGGTGAGTCTATATTCATCCCAATGCCCGGTATGTTTTGCTCTATTGAACAATCTCCTAATATCTCTACGCATTGCAGTTAATCTGTCGTTCCTCCAGGGTACTTTACGTGATGTCTGAAAGGAAGAGACAGTGTTGCTGTCATGGTAGGAAGAGATCAGCACATCAGTAAGTTGCGTGGCCGCATTCTTCAACTCACACACTGAGCTGATAGAAGCAGCAAGCATGTCTGATTTCGGGGCCACAAGCCCCTGAAACCAAAGAAGAGGTGTGAATATGTGGGAGGCCCGCAATGTCAATGCCGACTCTTTTGAATTCAGTAGTACGACAAGCATGCCTACTTTCGCCATTACTATTTCTTATAGTAATAAATCGCTGGCAGGGATGATTTAGATAGTAGAACAGGTAGCAAATAATAGGGTTTGCTAGGACACCTCAAGGAACTCGACTTCGCTGATGATATCTGTTTGCTGGCCTACCAGAACCTCAAAAACATGTTTAACAATTTGGCAACAGAGCGTAATTCGGCAGGCTTAAGGCTAAATCCGTAGAACTGGTAGATAAATTCTGCTACCTCGTTAGTATTATTACCGAAAAGAGACAAAAGAAGACGTCAGTTCCCGTCAGTTCCAGAAAAAATAAAGCACAAGGGGCATATGTGTGCCTGTCTCGTATATGGAGATCAGCGGAGATCTTAACTAACACCAAAATGAGGCTGTTCCACTGCAACTTTAAGGCAGTTCTTTTTACGGTTGCGAAACATGGAAAGTCACTCAATTCATCACAAGGCAAGGGGCCTCGGTAGCATAGGGGATAAGGAATCTAGCTACAATCCCAGATGTCCTGGGTTCGAATCCCGGCAGCGCCACGGTCCTTCGCCTTTCGCACTTCCCCACCTGCATAACTTTCATTCTTTTTCCCCCCTCTTTACATTCCTGTTTCCTTCTGTCATAACCTTCCCTAGTCCTTACCCGCTCCCTCTCCCTTACCCGTGCCTTTCATCGGTTGGTTGATGAGATTTAACTCGTTTCAGGAAGCATAACACTCCAGCGAATTGTTGCTCGATGCCCCGATGTCAGTCGCGATAGTAATGGTTGGGAGTAGGTAGAATAAAAATATCGGTTATAGGTTGTTGCAGTTCCTTCCTTCCCGACTAGAGCTGTTCGACATGGCACTCTATACGAAGAAAATAGATTGTCGACAGTATAAAGGGCTTTTTCTGAGCCTCTAGTCTTCCACATAAATAAAACTAGTTGGGATGTGGGTTTGACCCCTTCGGTCCACACGATTAACTTCCCAGTATGATGAACGAAGATGGAATAAACTGACTTCTTACAAAACAGTTATACGTTTAGCACTGGTGGAAAATTGGCTAGTATCAGAACTGATGACAAAGCAATCCCGAGAGAAGCTAGTTCAAATAACTATAATAGTGGTAAATTCACAAGATTTTTCTAGAGAATTTGTTTTTCCTGAACGTTAGCAAACAAACATTTCCTCCTTTTTTCGTTCGCTGTACTAAAACGGGTGTTCAAATTCGTATTGAGCGTGCTGAAGCGCCGTTGACAAACTGAGAAGCGAATGACTTCATTTGGAAATTCCAAAGCTTTCCGGAGATATCAGCAAAACTGTAACTGTTAAGTACTTGTCAGACTTCACCAAAAAGAACAAATTTGGCGGTAACTACCGGAAATCCCGGGATGAA
Source organism: Thereva unica (assembly GCA_949987705.1). Lineage (NCBI taxonomy): Eukaryota > Metazoa > Arthropoda > Insecta > Diptera > Therevidae > Thereva > Thereva unica. Next base: position 25,991,266 of record OX465282.1, on the reverse strand, counting down.
CCGCAATTTCCTGAAACTGTATCACGCTTAGAAAACAATCCTCCGTCAAAAAGTGCTCATCCAAGGTAAAGGATAACGAAATTTTTGCACGATCTTGAAAGGTTGTCGGATTTTGACAAGTGATGTTTTGTTGGAAGGCTATCGCTGTGCAGAACCCAAAAAAGATAACTTTGTTTAGAACGGGTCTCACTCCATCGAGTTTATTAGAAATTAGCAAAACTTGTCAATTTAAGGTCTTTCTGACAATTAGCCGAAGTTTTTCTATTTAAACAAAAAAGGCCCGACCGAATATTATGAAATTTTTTTCAGAGCATTTCTTCGTTAATATTATTTTTTCGGCACCTCAATGAAGTCGATATAGTTTTTAGTTTGGGCGGTATCGTGTAGTTACAAAAATCATAAACGTTGTTTGAACAAAAAACGGCTCGACCGAATTTTATGAAAATCTATTCAGATCATATTTTGGTTAATACTCTTCGAACGGCACGTCAACTAAGTCGATATCTTTTATAGTTCGAGCGATATCGTGCAGGTACAAAAATCACTTCTGTCATTTAAACCAAAAAACCGCTGGACCGAATATTACAAAAATCTTTTCAGATTATATTGTCGGTAATACGCTTCGAACGGCACCTCAAGTTAGTCAATATCTTTCTTGGTTCGGGCGATATCGTGCAGGTACAAAAATCACTTACGCCGCTTAAACAAAAAAACGGCTCGACCGAATTTTATGAAAATCTTTTCAGATCATATTTCGGTTAATACGCTTCGAACGACACCTCAACGAAGTCGATATCTTTTTTGGTTCGCGCGATATCGTGCAGGAAAAAATGACCACATCCGTACGCACACACACACACACATACTTCCTCCCAATTTTTTGCTTAAAATGATCCTGGGACCTTGAAGGATGAAAATACGTCGAAATTTACGATTTCGATTTTCGGACCGATTACAATAACTTCCTATACTGGGAAGTTAAAAATTAGTAAACTGGAGCGGTGAACGTGGTGGTATTAGAAAAAAATGCTGTCTGTATGTATGGAACGCAAGATCGCTATCGTGAAAGAACTGGTTTTTGGCATGCCCGATCATATCGTAAACTTAAGTTCTGGAGCATAAAAATGATGGCTAATATAGGTTATCTTCTACGCGCGCCTTTCAAATATTATGGTTTTATAATGTCAAGTCTAAAGTCAAGTGGTGTCTTTACCTCTTAAATTAAAAATCTTGCACCACGAAATTCTTTCAAGGAATCCCGATTAAAATTTTCTACTACAGAAAATGGAAGGAGGAAATGATATGCAAAGAATGCGTTTAAAAACTGAACTATTTATTAATACGAAGAGATAATCGAATCTACATTCCACACGACGACACCAACCACATCAAAAGCATACCTCAACACCCTCGATTCAGTCTGAGATATTTTAATTTCCCACCCGCACAACAATAAAGAGTTCGTCTTGAAGTGTGGCAAAAGGAAATTTCATTGAGTTATAAAACTCAACTGAGCGTTATATCACGGCTGAAATCGCACAATCCGCACAGCATTATCATGAAACAGAGCCCTTTTCGCGAAACGCGCGTTATAGCCCGTCATTACTCTGAATGTCGAACCCCGCAAGTGCCTGCTCTCAGCCCAGAAATGGCTACACACGCTCCATATTATTACTATATTTGCAAAATACCTACTTTGACGTAGAGAACAACAACCCAGCACACGAGGTGAGCCGATTTCGGGGCTTATCGTCGCCTACCTCTTGCGGCAGTGCCATTTGACACGCGACATTACTCTTTGTCACACCTAATACAAGTTGCCGACGACAAGGTTGCTGTAAGACCGGCAGGTGAGTGGAGTGGAGCTGTAAGACCGGCAGGTGAGTTGTAAACAAAAATTAATTATTTTATCACAAAAAAAGGAATATTATTCAAACTCTATACATAAGCAACCTGCAATAAAATCGACTTTTTCCTGAAAAAAAATTTCATTAATTTCCCTGAAGTCTGTCTTGATTTCGAAATCGATCTGCATATATCCTCAACTCTTTCCTACGCCAACACGCTGTCTTCGTCCTTAAGGATTTCACACGACAGCAGTTCGGCACAAGAAAAAGGAGACCTCCTGCTCCTCCTCCTCGGGTTTTCCGCCAGTTCCAGTGAATTGCTTTCATGCACTAAAAATGGTTCAAGTTGTCACCCGGTCGATTCAATGCTTGGCAAACACCTGAACTGCAATGCATAATTGATGACACGGAACAGGTGTATTTGATGTGTTCAATCCAGGAGTTTTGCAGCCCCACTGGGAAGGACTACAATTCCTGGGGCTACGGCTGCTGGCAGCCTGCTGCACACCATTTCTTAAAGGTTAGATTACAATCAACTAGTTGCAATTTCCCAGGTGATGGATGCTCTTTTTAACTGTTCTGGTCTTGTTTCGTTCGAAATTTATGTGGGATTCAATGGCAAGGAGCATGGCAAAATGGAACGTGAGAAATTGTATTTTCTTATCTTCTGTTCGATCTATGCATGTGTGGGGAATACTGTGACATGTGCTTTCTAGAGTTGTTACCCTTAAAGTGGGCTATGGACGGGCAGGTGGGTTTTTTTTAACTGTGATAAGATTTTGAGGTGTGAATATAATTTTATTGCATTTCGAGCTTCTTTAAAGTATACCAAAAATATTTTATGAAAAGTTTGGAAAATAAATTCAGCTACATAAAAGGACCATATTTTACCCTTTGTACACCTTCTGGCAATACCAGTCCTTCTTCTTGAGTCTCCTTTAATCTCTCATGACAAACAAGACAGTTGAATTCTAGCGGACTCTATAAGTTGTGCGGCTGATTCCACATCCCTCCAGAATTTTCTAGGAATTCCTAGTATTTCTCCAAACTGAATTATTTCTGAACTCTGCCGTCGTCTGGCCCCAAGTCCCGAGTGTAAATGGAGGAGGATGGTCGACCAGAATCCGGGGCAGCCGATGCGCCAGCCCTGGGGACCAGAGATGCTGGTGAGAAGTGGGTCACTGGCGAAAGACCCAAATTAGTTACACCGAAAATGGAAATTCAATTCGCTTCGTGGAATGTACGAACAGGACATCACGTCGATCCAAAGTAAATCATAGCAATGGAATTATCGAACAAAATATCAGTTGATGCGCTATCGGAACCTTACCGGATCCGGGACATTGACAATCGCCCCGCCAACTATCGACGAAACGATGATGTTTTAATATTCCGGTGAGAAACGAGAGGCCGGCGTCAGGTTTATGGTCGATCGATGGGCAGCCAGCATCATTATCGCATTCCAACCGAGCTTTTGGCAGTTATCACTTTTGGTGGAATGATCAAGACCCATATCGTATCGTATGCACCAACCGAGACCAGCCCAGACACGAACCAGGACGAATTTTACGATCAAGTGGATACGATAACTCAAAACGAATTAATCATACTCACGAGGAACTTTAATGGCCATTCAGGTGCAGATCGAAGCGGCTGGGAAGAAACCATGGGGAAATTCGGACACGGAGTGATTAACGACAACGGTTTACGCTTCCTTTAATTCGCAGTGTCAAACAATTGGATCGTTGGGAACAGCATCTTACGAAATCCACTCAAACACCAACTCACCTTTCGAAATCCATCCGGCAACGACTCGGCGATATTAGAGCACGTTTTGATGAACGCAAGATTCCGATCGACGCTCAAAGACGTATGTGCAATGCGTGGTCCCGATTGCGGATCGGACCACTATCTTCTTCAAGCAAAATTACAGATGTAATCACAGAGTGATGAAAACTGCGCCACCACCGGCGCGTTCCAAATGGCATTACCCAACAAATTCGCGGCCCTCGCAAACCGGACGATATCGATGTAGAAGACAGGCAATTTTCGGAGTCTATTGTGGGATGTGCAATGACGTTGTGTCCACCTATCCGTAAACGGACGCAGCAATCGATCTCGGAAAGCTGTCTGGACCTCGTCGATCAGCGGAAGTGAATGAAACACGTCAACTTTGAGCAATACTTAATCGTCGGAGACAAAGAAGTTCGACAGAAAATGAATTCGGAACGAGAACCGCACTGGCAAAACGTTGGGGCCGACATGGAAGAAGCGGCGTTTAGGTACGAGTAACGGACGCTGTACCAGACAATTCGGCGGTTAGGCGTCATACAACATCAGCAAATGACAACATAAAAAAATCGGATGGAACTTTCGTGACCTCTCCCTATCGCCTGCAGCGATGGAGAGAATTCTTCCACCAGCTATATAACCACGATCCGCCACAAGGTCCAGTTCCTGAACTACCGATTAACGAACAGCCAACGAATAAGTTTCTCGACAACGAAATGACAATTATCGATGTGAAGACGGCAACAAAATCGCTGAAAAATAGAAAAGCGCGGGATAGATCACGCAACCACTGAAATGATCAAAGCCTTACATGATGTCTTATCACAACAATTCCACGCCCTCATAACACGTCCTCGTTGCGCCAATTTTGAAGAAAGGCGACAGTCGGGCATACAAAAATTATCGCGGTATTAGCCTCCTTCCGATCTTCGGCAAAGTATTTAAGAAAACTATAAAATCGAGCAACAGCAACATCGACAGCAAACGAGCCGGAAAGAGCAAGAGGAATTTAGAACATAAGGGGTGTCCAAAAAGTATTCGATGGACGACGCGGAGTTCGATACGTAACCAACTTGATCTTCGGCGACGATAGCGAAACAACGGACATCTTATACTACATTTTCGGCGTCGCCCGGTGCTATGGATTTATTGCATACAACGTACGGATCGAGGGCCAGCCGTCAACTCAATGAAACCTAAGTTGAACAGGTTCCGATGTTCAAATATTTGGGACCATTGGTCAAGGAAAAGAAAGTGGTATCGAATTTTGAAAAATTTAAGAATCGTGGATATGTAAGTAATTACTGCGACGGTGTCGAAATCTCGGTGATCTAACAAGAACCTGTCTAATGAGTACTATGCCAAATGACGATCATGACCAACATAATTGCCTGAAATATTAAGCAAGGCATCAATAAAACTAAAGCTTTCTATGAGCCAAACAAAAGCTTAAGCGTATTACTTTAAAGCTTTTTATGAAGTTTCCGAATACACAGTTATTAGGATTACCCCATTTCATTTATAATAAGGGCGATGGAACAGCAATTACAAGGTAAGTTCATAAAAGTCGCGTGACGCCACTAAGATCTTAGCTCACAAAAGAAAAGAGCTTTCTTGTGACGTCACTCAGGTCTTTTCTATTGTAAAAATAGTAAAGGCTTTTTAAGATGGAAACAGAACTTATCCTACCTTGATAAGGGATTTATGAGAAACTGATAAGGCAAAGCTCATTTCAATATCGATGATTTTATGTGATGTGCAAATCCCTCTTTCTGCAGGCCTCTCATTTCCAACATGCGGCCCACACGCTGCTTGATTCATGTCCTCTTTAAATGCTAGTCTGGGCCTTTACTCAATTAGAGCAATCTGTGGATCCCATCAAGCAACAAAGTCTTATGAAGAGAAAAACTGCCTATCGCGGTTGATTTCCATTTTCCCATTCGGTACAACGTCTTTGCTAAGCGATTTCAAGTAAAGCCTAGTATGCTGTTCAAGCGAAATTTTCGTTTCCTATACAAAACCTATGTAAAAAAAATGCCAGCGAAAACTGCTACCGAAATTTTCACCTCCGATTTCGTTAGCTGGTACGCAGTTCTACCGAAAAAAAAAACTGAATTCCCAGCCACCACCTACAGGTGGCGCCACGAACCGTGGAGACTTTTTTCCGTAGCAAATATATGCCCGGGCATTTATTCCATACGGAAATTTTGACATTTCCTCGAAATTGACATTTGCGCCATTTGTGAGTTTGAGTTTCTTAAACATGGAGGATGAACTTTCTGATATGAATGAATCGGAATCTTGTAAAGAAATTTCTATCAACACAGTCAGCATTCATTAAAAAAAATCATGTAAGAAAAAGAAGGCCTTGTTTACAAGTAGTGAAAAGAAACTATTAGCGGCTTCCGTGAAGGAACACGAGGTAATCTGGAACCTTCAAAATTAGCTCCATTTTAACTGCAATGCCATTTCTAAGGCTTGGAGGGAAATTTCTTTAAAGTTGAATAAGCCAGGTATTATTTGAGTTTAATAAAAATTTTAATATACATGTTAGAAATATAATGTTTCGCTTTTTTCAGTTGAGGACTGTAAATCTGTTTGGAGCTCGCTTCGAGATGGGCGACGCTATCGTGCAAAAGTTGCCAAGCAGCGCAAATCTGGAAGCGCCTGCGAAGAATTAATATCAGAGCCTTCTTTAGAAAATGATGCCTTAAGGCCTTCACAGACCAGGGCGAAACTGCGGGAGCGGGAGCGAATCTTGGCGGGACTCTGCTGGAGCGAAAAATTATGAACCAATCACACCCAGCGTAGCGGGAACAAATTCTTCCCGTAAAATTGTTTGATGCAAGGGTTAAGGGTGTCCTTTTAAAAATAAGAAAATTAAATAAATAAAAATATATAAATAAATAAAGTGAAGATTTAAAAATGTTTTACTCGGACGAAGAAGAAGAAGCTCTTTTGCTATTAGCATTAGCAGAAGACGAAGAAAATAACAGGTAAACTAAATATTGTTGACGTCAAATATTCTCTGATGTTATGTATGTTATTGAACACTAGACAAAAAAGAATATGGGTTCACCAAATTAATTTAGAACGCAAAATACACGGCGAATTCCACACACTAATGCCGGAACTGAGGAAAGATGAGAAAAGGTTTTATATTTACTTTAGGATGACCAGCGATTGTTTCGACGAAATTCTAGATCACATAAAAGATGATATTCGCAAAGAAGATACCAAGTACCGTGAAGCCATTTGCTGTGAGGAACGTTTTGCAATTGCATTGAGGTAAAGAAAAATAATGCATAACATATAACTCATTTATTTTTTAATACATACATATAACGGAAAACAAGCTTTCTTCTTTTTATAAAAAAAAATTAATATTTTATGAAAACAAATGAAAATATATTTCAAAAATCACCTCAGAAAGAAATTATAAAATATTAATTTCTTCAAATTCATACGGGTTGTAAGAATTTAAATAAGAGAATACTGAACCTCGCTGGGTTTGTTGTAACACTGAAGACTGACTACTGCCTTCACATGTAGAAAACTGCGACTCGCGTGAGACACTTGTAGCACTTAAAGGAGGTCCCACCTCCTGTAAATTTAATGACGAGGTCGCACTTATAGATGTTTTCTCGTTGCTCGTTAGTTCCTGCTGCATTATAATTTTGGATATTTCCATCTTGGTGACTGCTTGCCTTTTTTTCGAGAACGATTTAATAGTTTTAGCATAGCCAAGAAAAATGAAATCAATGTCATCCATTTCCAACGATTTCCTTTTATTTTCGAGGTACTCTACGACCGTGTCAACCAAAGATATATTTTTTTTGTTCTCATTTTTACAAGAGTTATTACGAGTACTTCGATTGCCCTGTTCTCGCAACGGTCGTCTTGTATCAGATGGAATGGAAGAGGATTTGTTTAAAGTTAGCATATCTTCATTAATTTCTTTTCCTGGCAAATGCGCCGATTCCAGTGTTACATCTATTTGTGCATTTTCATTTATATCTTTGCCTGGCAAAGCGACTGATTCCAATGTTAGATCTAGTTCTGATCTTGCACCTTCGGTAGGATTTTGATTTTCACAATCGACCGTTGCTTCTACATTGGTATCAGTTTTGGCAAATACCATAGAATACCTAAAGGGCTCCATTAATTGCGCCCATTGCCAATTCGCGTAATTCTTTTTCGCTTGGCCCGTTCTGGTTTTAATGCTTCTTAAATATTTTGCGTACGTATCTCGAAGATTTTTCCATTTTTTCTTTTCTTCAGCACCTAAAAATATATTTTTTACAGATTTCTTGCGACTGGCGATTCCTATTCTACAATAGGTCATAGTTTTCGAGTTGGGTTTTCAACAGTTAGTGGTATTGTCAAAGAAGTTTGTAAAGCAATTTGGAAGAGAATGCAACCACTATACATGCCTGAACCAACTGAAGCAATTTGGGAAAAATCTGCAGAAGGATTTAAGAACTTGTGGCAGTTTCCAAATTTCATAGGTAGTATAGATGGAAAACATGTGACCATCAAATGCCCAAAAAATAGTGGGTCGAATCACTTTTGCTATTTAAAAAATTTTCAGTTGTACTGATGGCTATTGTTGGGCCTGAATATCAATTTATATGTGTGGATATTGGCGGTTATGGTAAAAATAGTGATGGGGGAATTTTTGAAGCCTCTAATATGGGAAGGAGATTTGAAAATGGTACTATGAATGTACCCAGAGAAAGAAATCTTCCCGGGAAAACTCAACCATGTCCGCACGTCTTGATAGGAGATGAAGCTTTTGCGCTAAAACCTTTTCTCATGAGACCATTTCCCTATAGACAATCGAGAAATGATAAACAAAAGGAACAATTTAATACAAGCCTTTGCAGAGCTAGACGCGTTGTAGAAAATGCATTCGGTATATTAGCTCAAAAGTGGAGAATATATTATAGGCCAATTGAAGTTAATGTAGATACTACAATTTCTATAATTAAGGCAACATGCGTCTTATACCCTTGACACACATGTGGTGTCGATATTACAATATTCCAAATATTACGTGTATACTACATGTGTGTCACCCAATACTAGCAATATACCAGGTTGACAATCTAATTTATACGTAGTATGAGATTTGCTAAATTTAGGTGGTATTAAGGTAATATACACTATTTTTACTGTGCACAGCACCTCTGCCGGAAAATTTTCCTCACAAAAAAATTGTCAATTGCAATCGCTGGTTTTGTGAGATTTTGTGTTTATAGTGTTTTCTCACTATAGTCGCTTGTTTATGTTCTGATTATTTTGACAAATCAACTTTAACAACATTGAAATATTAATTATTTGCCGCTTGCTACTCCAAAATCAAATGGAAAAACAAATGTCAAAGCAAACTACTTCGATACTAGGTTTATGTGTGTCACGGGTCTGACGATATTATGATATTGAGGATATTATGATATTGAAATTATAATATCGATACCACATGTGTGTCTAAAGCATTACATAATTTCTTGAGGACAAAATCATGCGATTCTCTTTACTTTGATTATTTAGAGGGTCCTGAGCCGACAGTTGGTGCATTGAATAATGTTAATGTAGCTTCTAGACGCGGTACAAATATGGCATTTGACGTGCGTGAACAATTTGTTGAGTATTTTAATAATAATAGCGATTAATCAATTCCTAATTTTTTACTGTTTATAAATACATAAATTTATAAGAAAATCAACTACTAGACTTTTACTTACCATTTGTTTTTAATTCCACGCCAATTTCATCCCAAATTTTTTCTTTCTTATGAAAATTTTTATATTCAGGGCAAGATAAATCATATAAAATTGGGTTCACTTTTACTAATTCAATTAATTTTTCAACATACATCTTTTCTTCTTGCTGGAACTATGCGAATGACGGGAAAAACGGAGCATGCTGCGAACCGAAATTGAAACGCTGCAATCCCGCGTTCGCTACGTAGAATCGACGCGTCAGTGCGAATGGTTCCATATCCCGCCATAGGTTTGAGTCCCGCAAAAGTTTCGCTCCCGCAGTTTCGCCCCTGGTCTGTGAAGGCCTTTATGCTGGGAATTCGCCGAGGATTTGTCATTCTTACCAGATGCGACAACGAAAAGAAGGTATTAGAGAAACTGAAATTCTAGACCAAAAACAGCTCCTATTTTTTTGTAATTTCAGGACAATTTCCACCAGCACCGTAAGTAGTGGGCAAAGTTTTGGCGAAAGTAATGAACAAGGACTTCGAGATTGTTCCAACTATTCTTATGTAAGTAGAGAAATTGTCTTGCTTAATAAAAAAAAAACTGAATATTTCATTTTTCCCATAACTAGGCTAGTACAGTGAGCAGAAAGGGGAGAGAGAAAGCCGGAGAAAGCACAGCAAAATTAGCTGACTCCATTGAAAAATTAGTTACTTTGCGGCAACAAAGCGTTGGCCATATAAATTTAGTACACTATACCATGCTGGCGAGTATCGACAGAATGTTGCAGAAGCTTCCGGATGATGCTGTGGAAGAATTAAATGTCAAATTTGTAAATTTAATTTACAGTAAAATGATGAGTATAAACTCAAATAATTGAAATGTATAAAAGTTTCTAATAAATGTTTCTATAACTTGTGTTTCTATAACTATTCTCCTCCTATAAATACAGCCTGTCTTTGCCACTTCAAAGAACCAACTGTAGAGTTGAAGTATTGGTTCAACTGTTCTCGAATTAATTTTCATTTAGGTAAAAAGGAATTAAATGTGAAAATTGTAAATTTATTTTACAGGTAAATTATGAGTATAAACAGTTCAAATAATTAAAATGTATACCAGGTGCTAGTTTTTTATAAATGTTTCTTGTCCCTAAGGGTCTATAAATACAGCCTGTCTTTGCCACTTCAAGGAACCAACTGTGGAGTTGAAGTATTGGTTCAACTGTTCTCGAATTAATTTTCCTTTACTAGTGTGGCCAGGGCCGGATTAACAGTCTGTGAGGCCCTAAGCAGTGAATGATATGGGGCCCCATATTTTTTTATTACTTAATTTTTTTGTTAATAATTTTTTTTTGTTTATAAATGTAATAAATGAGACAGAAATTTTTCTTTTATGATGTATATTTATTAAAAAAGCAATAATTAAACTAAATTTATTTTTACATTTATACAAAACTAAATAAAAACTATCGCTTAAAAGTTAAACTTTCTTTTTCCTGCACTTTTGACGAGCACACTCTTTGATTAAATCGTCAAAATTCGTGCGATGCGTAATATCTGCTTCAATTGACAGAAGAGCCAACGAACTTAGTCTATCTTGTCGCATCGTCGTCCTCAAAGGATTTTTTATCCTTTTTAACTGCGAAAAAGATCATTCTCCCGAACAGTTTGTTACCATTAATGATAAAAATATTTTCAAGTAGATTTCCAAGTTAGAAAAGACTGATTTGAAGTTGGTCATTCACAATGATTTTATAAAAATCAGTGAAATTTGTAGTAATATTTTTATCTTTTTCCATTTTGAAACGAACGTACTGATGAAATTGTTGTAATTCATCAGAGAGATTTGAATTTAAATCCTCAGGATACGATGCGACAAGCGACTTAACTTTTGAATGTACCTCATCATTGGATAAATCCATGTTTAATAAAAATGAAAACTTGTCTGCCAGATTCTGATAAACGTCACCTCTTGTTTTCATCTCGACTTGAAGAATGTCGACGATGAAATAAAAAGTCGAAATGCGAAATTTGTCCCTTGCAGATAAAACAGCATCTTCCGCTGGACCATCATTGACTTGTACTCTCCGAGTACGTCTCCGATTACTATTTCCTCTATAATCACCGTCGGGCAAAATTTCTTTAGACTTGTTTTCGAATTCTTCAAATCTTTCCCTGAGATTTTGTAAGTATATAGACAACGTTTTATACAAATCAGCGCAAACTTGTAAATTAAGTTCTGAACTCTGAAGGGTTTGTGATGTCCGATGAAATTGTTGCAAAATGTCATTCCACATCGCAACCATAAAAACAAACTCAAACTCTTGCATTTTGTTTGCAATATTCGTTGCTTCTTGTCTAGTTTCTCCTTTTTGATCTCTATCTTCGGAAATAGAATCTAACGCGTCGAGGATTTGAGAATACGAATTTAAAATTGCATCTGTGGCAAGAGCGTGTGCTTCCCACCGCGTGTTTGAGAGTTTCTTTAAAACTTTTTCATCCTTAATATGATCCTTTAGTACCTTCCATCTGTGTGTAGAAGCAGAAAAAAATACGTAAAGTGTTTGCACTAATGAAAAAAAATTGACAGCCTCCAAACAACAATCGACTGCACTACGACCGACAAGATTCAACGAATGTGCTGCACATGCAATGTATATTGCATATGGGTTGAGTTGTAAAATGACACTTTGCATCCCTTTATAAATACCGGACATGTTTGCGGCGTTATCATAGGATTGTCCTCTGCATTTCGAAAAGTCAATGTTGCAGTCTTCGATCAAAAATTTCAAAACCGCATCAGCAATTTCTTTTCCAACGTGACTTTTCAATTCTAAAAATGTTAAAAATCGTTCTACTGGCAAATTATCAAATGAAACGTATCTTATGATGACGCACAACTGATCAATGTGAGATAGATCAGGGGTTGAATCGACGGACAAACTAAAATATCCAGCAGCTTTTATTTCATCCAAAATCGCAGACCGGACTTCCTGACTCATTAGTTCAATTAGCTCTTTGCAAATAGTTTTCGACAAGTACGATACATTTCCTGTAGTAAACGAAAGTATACTATTAGTAAATGTTGAATTTTCTTGAAAAAGGTCACATATTGGCAATACATCGGTAATATATTAATAATATATTGACAATGCAGAGTCGCGAAATGGTTGAGAGTTGGTGGAATAAAAATATCGCAACCAGGTTGTGACAGTTCCTTCCTCTCTTCTTTCTCTCTCTTCTCTCTATCTTCCGGCTAGAGCTGCTGTTCGACGGTGTATACGGAAAAAAAATAGATTGTCGACAGTACAAAGGGACTTTCCCTAAGCCTCTAGTCTGCCACATAAAAAAAAAAAAAAAAAAAAAAAAAAAAAAACAATGCATTGATAATATACATATCATACATTGGAAAAATTGATCCAAAATTTAAATCATGGGTCAAGTATTACCTTTCCCTGTGTTTCCATAATTTGAAATGTGCGAGGCCAAAAACGGATCAAATTTAGCGACAAGTTCTAGCAATCCTAAGTAGTTCCCGTTATTCACGGATCCAAATTTTTCATCTGAACCTCGGAATGCCAATCCCCGTTCTGCCAATGTTTGAATGACAGATAAAATTCGGTGCAAGACGTGCTTCCAGTATTTGAATTCTTCCTCCATTTGGTCATCAAAATGAGATTTTAATCCTAATCCCTTTCGTCGAATCAAATATGCGAGCATTGCTTCTCTATGAGACTGAGAATTTTCGTGTTGATCAATGACACATGTGTTGCGCCAATCACTGAATCCAAATACCAATCGCGATGAGACATTACATGAAAAAAGTTTACAAACGAAACAATAAACGTCGCCTTTTGATGGAGAATACAGTAGCCATTCGCGAGTGTACTTTTCACCGTTGGATTTCGTTCCATTAAAAATGTTTCGAGAGCAGAATCTTGTTTGTTTTCCATCTTGGAAAATTCTCCGCGAGTTTTCCAATGAACTAGAGTGGTGTTGACAATTTTGTGGCAACTCATTTGTCCAGTAGCTAATATCATCCGCAGTGAGTTCAGTCCACGTTCCAGAATCATTGTTCCTATTTCCTCGGTGTGCGAGATTTGGAATTGTTGCATCATTGTTATTGTCAGAGATGGTTCCTGAATTTTTTGCCCGCGGTCATCTTCTGCCACGTTCGTTGCACCATCAGGATTATTCGACAGCGATGTGGAGGGTTGAGAAAATGACTTTAATTTCGGCAACTGCTTGACGACTTCCTCGTCTTTTTGTTTTTTTTTTCTTCGGCTAGTTTCCGTTTTCGCGATCCACTCAGATAAATTCTCTTTCTTTTTTATTATTATTCTTTTGTATTTAACAATTTTAAATTTGAACTTTTAAAAATGTTAAAGCAACTCCGGAGATGTAACGTCTTCGCTTTTCAATTAGAACTAACTTATAGTCAACAAGGTACAAACATAAGAGAAATTTTCTGAATCGCCCAAATTCTCTTTGTTTTCTTGATTTCGTTTTCTGGTAATCTGTTCCGGCTTCGAGTAATATTAAATTTGCTCTTAACATTTTGCTTCGAAATTTTGTTTATGACTCTTATTAAAATATGAATTTTCGTTTATTGTATATTGAGAAAAAAGAGATCGAGGATAAGGGAGGTTTCTCTTTATCTTTAGTTTATTCTATTGGGGTGGCAGGCGGTGTGTGTTGAATAAAGCTGATAACTTTGTAGCTTCCATTATGTTTTTTAAAATTCTCTTTAAAGATGATTTAAAGGGATAGACAATATTTTTATGAATTGTATTTTTGAGTACGGGTTGCCTGAAGTTTTTTTTTTTCAAGGAGAATGTAATAATTGTAGGCGGTGGGTGGTATAGGGGGTGTTTGCGAGGTGTGCAGGGTTTTATTCTTACTATCTTTTTTAAAGTAGAAATTTAAAAAAAAAAACTTTTTTTTAGACTGGAAACAAATCCTTATGCTTTCCTTATCTGACACCACTATAATGTTGTTTTTCAGGTTTTTTAGTTATGCCTTCGATACTTTTACTTTTACCGTTCGCCTTGAGCATTGCTTCCCTTATCCTGAACCTTACGAACCGCCACTGAATTGTATCTCCAAATTCGCACAAATTCGCACTTTAATTTACTTCTTGTTTTTTCTTTAGACTATGACAAATGAAAAAAAAAAAAATTTTTAGAAAACGAGCGAGGACGACTAATAAACTTTAAGTTATTTGAAAAAATAGTTTTTCTCTGCGTTTTGCAAAGAAGTTGATTTATTTAAATTCATATCAATAATTCTGCAATGAATATTTTACGATTATACGCATTCGATTTAATTCCACTTACCTTCACGAACAGAATCCATTTTTAAACTTCTCATAAGCACTAATTGGCACTATTTAACAAATAGTTATTTTCAATGCACAATATGAGTTAGAAACTTCGATAGCTCGTGTAACGGCCACTTTCAGATTTTCTGTGACCCTCGGGGCCCCTACTTAAAATTCCGCAAAGAGAAAGTCCCGAAATAGAATCTTCAGCGCCAGCGTTTTGGCAACTGTGCGACAAAAAGGTGTCGGTGAATAATGTAGGTAAAGCATTTCAGGTAGTAAAAGTCATTAGCCCAACTTCTTTCAACTGGCGAACAGACTCATTTAATGGAAATTATGATGTTGTTTTGATTCCAAACTGTTGTAAACTAAGGACAAATAATACGCCTGATCTTGGGGGGCCCCCATATTAAAGTCATTTTCCCAACTTCTTTTAACTGGCAACGAAAGACTCATTTCAGGGAAATTAAGATTTTGTTTTGTTTAAAAATTTCTTTTTAAAAATTAGAAAAAATTATACGCCTGATCTTGGGGGCCCCAATTTTTCGGGGGCCCTAAGCAGCTACTTAGTTTGCTTATAGGTTAATCCGGCCCTGAGTGTGGCGGCCTCGAAAAGGTGTTATCGTACCAGCAAGTAGCGTGTCATCACTCAGCAAACTCCTCCATTCCCCTTCAACAAGCTTCCCGTCCACATCGTAATAATCTGCATAATTTGCAGGACAATAATTCCCCTTACTTATCTTCAGCAAATAATTATGAAAGAAACAGCAAGCCATAATGATTTTTTGGGCTCTATCTGGCTAGCAAAACATTGTTCTTCGCAAACATAACCATTTCGTGCATAAAATTCCGAATGCATTTTCGACA
Source organism: Thereva unica (assembly GCA_949987705.1). Taxonomy (NCBI): domain Eukaryota; kingdom Metazoa; phylum Arthropoda; class Insecta; order Diptera; family Therevidae; genus Thereva; species Thereva unica. The sequence goes on along the minus strand of OX465282.1, from coordinate 25,975,731 downwards.
CAGCGCCTAGCTCTGCTCAGGCTGTAATTAAAAATGCGTTGCTCATCCGCCAACTTGTTCCCCTTTCTCCCTGAGTACGGCTTTATTATCCTTTTGCAAAGAGGGAAAGCATCATCTGCAACAAAAACATATGGCATTTTTGTACCATTAACTGTTGTGTCTTCCGGAAAAGGTAAATTATCTTGCAGCACACCCTGACCTAAGTTTGATGCTTCAAACACGTTGGCGTCACCTTCGCTGCCATAAGCACCTACATCCATATAAATGAACTTATAGCATGCATCCGCAACACACATTAGGACAATACTGTAATGTCCCTGAAAATATTATCACTCACTTAATTAAATATATATTCGACTTATAATAAAATTATCACCTTGTAGTTATAAAACAAACTTCCTGAATTGTTGGGTGCTTTTATGGCTACATGTTTGCCATCAATTGCCCCGATGCAATTGGGGAAGTTCCACCGTGAATTAAATTCGTTTGACGTAGCTACATAGGACGTTTCATTTAAAACTGGCAGGGTAGATTTTAATGCTAAACATATAGAATCGCAAACGTCGTCAATTATTTTATCCAAATGTTGCTTACTAATCCTATAAATAGAAGCAACGTGCCTCTGCAGTGATCCTGAAGCAAAATATCTGCGGAGTAAATATAATTGATTTTATAATTGTTGTTATATATAACGATTAAATCCATACTCAATTACTATGGCTAATTTTTCTTTCGTTGTTATTTCATCATCTGGCCTTGTATGTTTTTTTGGCAACAAATATGGTTCAACCAATTGAAATATATTTTCAAAGTCCTCTACACTCATGTGGAAATTTTCATGAAAAATTTTTGTTTCTGATTTCATGTCTGAAAACTGCAATTTATTATATTTTAAACTACAATTTACTTTCTATTTTTATTTAAAAATACATCTGAGCCAAATCTGCCCTTATGTTTACGCTCCTTCGATATGGAATAACCCTGCTTGAAGACGGCTTTTTTAATGACTTCGTTTTTAAATTGTGCAAAGTGGTTGATGCTCCAATTATAATTTCATCCATTATTTCATCATTAATTATATCCATATTTGCAAAAAAATAATAAACAAAATAAAATTTCTGATCGTGTTCGTGTTCTTGTGGTTATTTTGGCAGCTGTCACTTCCGAAATGTCTCCAATTTTTAATCTACACTTTTCTCCAAGACTATTTTTCGTGGAGATTTTAAATGCCCAAAAGGCAAGAGGAATTTTCGCTCGGACTGCATACCAGGCTTAACCCGAAACCCATCCAAGAAGTAGCTGAAACTGAGCATTTACCAGGGTCTTATTAGTTTTATCCAGCTTCTCCCCACACTCCACGTTGAATCAAGAACAAGTGCGACTTTGAAGCGTGGGTACCCGACGATAATTTTATTAGGCATGTTGACTTATTTGCTCTGCAAGCTTGAGCATGCCACATGAAATTTATCCTTTATTGCAATCTGTAGGGCATGAGCTTCGGCAAGTCAAATTGTTTTCGCACCGCAGCCCTTGACCTTATTCTCGTGGTTCATACCGTGTATATTCCCTCTGCCCTTTGGTGGCGGTAATCTTACACAGTTGCACAATACCTCACCCCTTGGCTGGATAGCTTTCTTATCTTAATGCGACGACTACAAATCGACTCATGCAACGAAGACTATAGTAACTCATTTTTCGACTGTGACAAACGGCAAAACACAATATTCATGCCCCCAAAAATTTGAAGCATGTTTGCTGACAAATTCATTGAAGTTTTTTGCCCATAGTCGAATGCAATGCCCACTGCACACCATATAATGAACGATAATAATGAAGAGAAACCAAAACAAGCAGATACACAGACGACCCGACCCAGATCCCGGGAAGATAGCTCAGCGCCATCAAATAATTACCAAAAAGGAAAAAGCACTCAAAACCAACAATAGTCCGGCAAGCTTCTACTTGAGGAGCCCAACAATCAGGCTCAACGGGTAACAGGTCAATGAGCGAAGTAGTGAAGGACCACCTTCCAGTGGCACTAACCTATGCCAATTCTAGTACCGGCACACACCCGGACCTTCTCCGACATCGAGACCAATATCAGAGATATTCATGGAGTTTGTGATGAGGCAAGAGTCGTCAGAAGGGCCACTGCCTCCTTTTGATTCCTCGCAGGGTCCGAGTTATCAGGTGTGGAGATTATTTCTCGGAGTTCTTGCGTGGAAAGGGGGAGAGATATTAAGGGTACCTTACCCATTCTCGATTTCTGATTTTTGTGATTTTCATTGGGCCGGTAAATGATGAAAAATCGACTTATGAGGTACGGATATATTTATACATGTAATTGAAAACCTTAAGAACAAGAAAAAAATGTAACATAGTTGTGTATGAACATTTTATAGCCTCTTTTTGCGGTCAACTAAAAGTCCTCTTTTTGGATGGCGGGCATGATTGTAATTGACTGGAACGTCTGAAACCAAAAAATCGAACGGAATTTTAAAGAGTTCATGTTTGGCTAGGGAATAGACTATTATTATTTGTTTAGTGCAAAAATTTACAAAATGGTGGACTTATGAATTTTTTTTTTCAAAATCCGAGTTTTTTTTTGTAAACTATTAGGCTGTAATAATAGAAGATCATCATCAATCTTTTTACAAATAGTCTAAGTTATAGCTTTTGGTGTTTAGAAAAACATATCAAAATTTCAGAACGATCGCTTTTATAGTTTTTGACTTACAATGCCCGCCAATCGTAAAAACATAGTTTCGAGAAAAATGCGTTTAAAGTTTTTGAAGTAATTTTCCGCGCCACGGCGAAACTAAGCATTTGCGATTTGACGCGCCCACCATCAATCTGCTGGAACTCCAAGAGTATTCCGAATTTCGACTTGAAACTTCCAGGAAATATTTTTGAAGAGTTATAGATTCGAATAAGACAATAAAAAAAAATTGATTTTTTGAAACCGAGAATGGGTAGGGTACCCTTAACAAAAGTCCAAGGGCGAGGATCTGGCTCCCAAAAATGGAAGCAGAGCCAGACAAATTGCTGAGTAGCTTCGACGGCACAGCCGGGACATCTCTATGGACACGAATTTACTCAATGCCGGGGAACCCCAACAAAATAGTAGAACACTGGTACTGCTAATCAACGACGAGTGCCTAGAGTGGCTCGAAAGAGTTGATTATATACTTCCGTCATATGCCCGTGTGAATAGCTCAGCTCTCGGCCATTTAAACCGTACGTTTGGCCGTCGCAAACCCGTGTGTGCTCCCAAGTGCCCAGTGTTTGGTCGTTGTTAGGCCATCTTACATTTTTACTCGGGTTATAATATAATTTGTGCATTATAATATAGGTAATCTACCGAAAAGAAATGTCTAAAAAGTTAAGGGCACATTAAAATATCACGCACGGGGCGCCAAAGTACCTAAAGCCGGCCCTGAATACCCCTTCCTGGTAACTGAGGCAATGGCTTTCTTTTACAGTTTCAGGCATGGTACAATAATTACAAGGTAAGCTCATAAGGGCCCCGTGACGTCACTCAGATCTTAGTTCACAAAGGAAAAAAGCTTTCTCGTGACGTCATTCAGATCTTTTCTCATATAAAAATGGTAGAAGCTTTTCAAGATGGAAACAGAGCTTTTCCTTGCGAGCCTACCTTGTATTATTGTACCATGGTTTCAGGCAGTCTTTCTTAGGCTGCCAAATGCCTTGTTTGCAGCATCTATCGAAGATCTCTCTTGTTTATTTCCTGAATTTTGAGAGATGAAGGAAAGGTTTTCTTGCTCCGCCTTATTGGGCAAGGGACCGCAGCAAATAGCTCACTGGCAAAGGTAAGTATCAAAAATGCTGTAAGAGAAGAGTTCGAAGTATGACAAAGACTTACAAGGGAACGGGCTGAGCCCAATAGCCCGGTAGCTAGACTTGGACTATGACCCAGGAGATAGAGTCAACAGGTTTGAGAGAAAAATTCTTAGATGCATAAAAGGCCCAACGTGAGAGGATGGAATATGGGGAAGAAGATACAACAACGAGTTGTATGCCATTTTTGACGACCCACAACTCTCAACTTTAATAAAAATTAACAGACTGAGACTAGCCGAACACGTAATCAGGATGGAGGACAATCGTATCCCAAAACAACTTATAGCCACAGAAATTTGGGAAGTAGGCCAGTAGGTAGACCCAAGAGAATATGGTTAGACTCAGTGATGGCAGACGCAGAGGCAATGCTCAACATCCGGAACTGGGGACATGCTGCAAGGGATCGTCAAACTTTGAGAAATGTCCTAGGGGAGGCCAAGGCTCAGTTTGGGCTGCCGTTGGATGGCACTAAGAGTAAGAACAGTTTTACTACTTGTTTTTATAACAAGTTAATGCAGATAGTTTAACCCTTCCTTAACGCAGAATTTCAGCTCAGGCATTTGGAAAAACCGCACGTTGTTGATATCTCCTGCTTATTTACTTAGCCTAAAGATTCAAAGGTTTCTACAATATTCGCAAAACACCCAAAGTCACGTGGATCACTTTGTAACGATATTGATTGCACATAATCAACAATCTGTTTTAACAAATTAAATCTGAAATCCTCAACAGCTTCCCATTTGGCAATTACCGTACAAAATTTCGCTTTTAAGTAAAGCTGTTCCAAATTCCCATTCCCCACCATTGAAATATCGATTGTGTGCATTGGAGCTAATGTCCCAGCTATAATGGCAAGGATTCATGAACAGCAATTGCACTTATGAATGCGGAAGAAGAGGGGCTTCTTGGAGAATATGTAAAGTTCATTACATAAGGGAGATTACACAGGGCCATTTTATCGCTCAATTTCCATTAAATTTTGTGCTTACCATAAGTAACAACTCCATGTATGGTGTACTCGGGTGAAATTGACCATGACATAACAATTATTGCTTATGAATATTGATTTTGGGAATTTATCGCGGCAATTCATGGACATTGGGAACTGTTGAATAAGACATTGGGCAGAATATGTAGGATGATTTAAAATTTATCGATTGGGTGCGAAGTTATGGGAAAATTACGTTGTAAACACACTCCCATCACGCAAGTTAATGGCAAGTCTATAGCCTGTAGTTTATCATACCAAATTTCAATTTAAATTTTCACAGAAAATAATACAGGGTGTATTTATTCGCTAAAAGGCATTTTTTACACTTACCGGATTTTTTTAGATTAGGTTCGCTATTACAAATTCAGAAACAAATTAGTATTTGTTTTCCTATATTACCAGATTTTTTGTTTCCTGTTTTATTAGATGGATTTGTGTAGATGGTAGGTAATGTTAACCTTAATAAGGCATCCCGCCGGCTTAACCGATTAATAGCAGGGTACCATTGTTCCGCTTAGGTCGGTTCTTCATCAAGCGGACGGTGCACCTCTATATTCACCTGGTAGTGCGGTACTGCCTGCGTCACAGCCTTTGTCAGCTGGTTAGCGAGATTCTCTTGACGAGGCTGTCTCCTGCTAACCCCAACGGTTGTGACTAAGCCAGCTGCTTAATTCATACAACATCCAAGAGTTCAAACGCAAGGCCCACTGGCTCCTCCTCATGCATCCTCTAGCTAGACTATCCTTAACTTATCATATCCTTTTTCTATCTTCGAGCAAAACTTACTACCAGACATTGCACCATGAAATAAACGACATGACGGACTGTTTGTATAAAGGGTGACACCTAAACTTAGGCTCTTCCAAATAAAAAAAAATGATTGGACTATTACGTTTCTCGGCTCGCTGATGTGATGAGCAACGTTGAAGAGGAACAGTTAGAATTTAGAATTCAGAATAACTCACTCACCTGGCATATTTCTCTAGTATTTTCCAAGAGAATGTACTGGTGACCCTAAATTCCAGAATGAATTGGAATTAGCATTGGAATTTTCACAAATATCCAGGCCTCTATAAAAATCTGTCAGTGACGACGCGCTTTAAGCTAGTGGAGCGATGCACAGAAGAGTTATCAGGGGCTCCCTTAAAAGCATAACTTGATTCTTGTCTGAGTTCCTGGACATCCGGGGTTCAGGTATTCCAATAGGTGGGGGCAAACATGCGATTCTTGATTGGTACTAGCTCTTACCAAGCTGGGAGTGCATTGGAGACCTTCATTATCTATAAGACCACTTGGCCGTACAACAGAACTCCGCCGTCATCTGATGCCAAATCCAGGGTGTGAAAGGAGGAGGGTAGTCGACCTACCCAATTGGTAGTCGGCATACAATACGACTTTAGATCGAAAAGATCTACTGGCGACCTCCTTGTTTGCCTAACGGAGCACCTCAGCCGAAGTATACATAGATTTGGTGAATCTGGCCTGGTTGCTCTGGATATCTCCAAAGCTTTTGACAGAGTATGGCATCCCGCTGTGTTGGCTAAACTCCAAGCTATTGGTATTGACACTATTCTGAAGAACTGGATAGAGAGCTTCCTTTCTGGCCGTTCAATCAAGGTAGTATTGGATGGCGTCGAATCCGACCCCCACCACATCTCCGCAGGTGCTCCCCAGGGCTCAATTCTATCACCAGCTCTCTTCCTAGTCTTTATAAATGACCTGCTCTCAGTCCCCTCCAACTCACTCCACAGCTTTGCTGATGACGGTACTCTACGTTACTCCTATGGTTTTGATAATGTAACACAAGCGCGTGCCAGACCTTGTCTACATCTTCGCCAACTGTTGTCCAATTCAATCAACAGGGACATCGAACGAATTCTTGATTGGGGCCACAAGAACCGTGTCGAATTTAATGCATTAAAAATCAAGTACTGTCTCGTCTCCAACAAAACTTGCACCGAACCTCTTTCTATTTCAGTGGACAACAAGACCGTATCGGCAGAACCCTCTCTAAACATCCTAGGCGTAGCATTAGCTGAAGATCTGCGCTGGAATAACCACATATTCCAAATTGCTAAACAAGCATCCGAGTGTCTAGGACTATAATTTGCAAGTCCTACATTCGTCCCTGTTTAGACACTTGCCATAATATGTCCGAAGGGGACAAGTAGGCGGCGATAGTTGGCACTATGAAAAATATGTCAAGAAAATCCGAGCAGGCGACGCAAAGAAATTTATGATATAAAAGGCGATCCGGAGCGTCAAAAAGTCAGCCAACAACAATTAGTTTAACCAGCAAGTTGTCGAGGTCCAGAGTTTCTTTTTGTTCATTATTAAAAATGACATCGTGCCCATACAATACACTTGCATTTAACCATTAGGATCTGCGGCACATACATGTTGGGTCACCGACATCGTGCCAAGGAAACTAGTTTTTCCTTTTCAGAGCCAGACCAGAAGTTTTTTTGTATTGTTCAATTGTACTTTAAGTGTTATTAAACAAACTAAGTTCACCAACACAGAGTTTTAATAAATTATCCACTTCATTCCCATTTCCGTAACGTCTTCTCCTCTGAGTTTTACTCTGGATAGTGGTCCTTGGTACGCATAGTGGTCACATTTGGAACTGTTACATTTCGAACGATATTATATAAATTGCCAATCCATCCTTTCATCCGCTACACTTAAACCTCAATAAACATTTTGGTGGTTCCATCCCGGATTGGCAATCTATTTTATCGACGAAATCAAGTTCTAAGATGAGTTCACTAAGGAAGGCAATGCTGCGAGAGCAAGCTCAGAGAGCTCGTATTGAGAAATTTATTGAAAACTCAAAGAAAACTGCGACGGTAAAAAGAACCAAGGCATTCTATGAAGTAAAACTGGGAAAAATGAACCAGTCATGGTTGGAGTACAAGGAGACAGATCAGTTATTAACGAATGCGTATCTACGTGACGAGTCAGACTCCGCAACAGCACCCGAAGGTACATAAGTGCAAATAGAGTCGAAATATTCTGAGTATCGGAGTGAACTGCTGGAAGGACAAAGGAAATTGTCTGCAACAGAACCTCTGCCAACTCAACCTGCAACAATTCCAATGGTCCGAACGGAGACATTTTTGCCAAAAATAGACTTACCAAAGTTTGATGGGAATTATGATTCATGGTTTTCCTTCCATGATTTATTTGTGTCACTGATTCACAACAACGTGCAATTGAGCGCAGTGCAGAAGCTGTATCACCTGAAATCATGTTTGATTGGTGATGCTTAACAACTGCTACGACACATACCAGTTACGGATAATAACTATGACGTTTCTTGGAACAAGGTTAAGGAACGATATGAGAATAAGAGGATTTTGGTAAATCATTATTTGAAGACACTTCTCAATCAACCAAAGTTACAACCGAAAATTCCACTAATCTAAAAACATTCATAGCAACAACGGATGATTGTTTACAACAAAAAACCAATTTGAAAATTGAGATAGAGTCATGGGATCTTTTACTTATACACATCCTGATATCAAAACTCCCGTTTGTGACGATGAAGATGTGGGAAGAAGAACAAAGCGCATCCCAAACTCTGCCTACTTACAAGGCTTTCCATGCATTCCTGTGCAAAAGACATAAGGTACTTGAGTCTATCTCTGACATTGTGTCAACAAGGCAGCAGTCACAAACAACTCGGACAAAACCCACCACAAAGGTTCACCACAAAATCAAGGGGAATCAATGTCCAGCCTGTCGGGAATGTCACTGGCTTCAGAAATGCCCTAAATATATTAATATGGACCCAACTGCAAGACGAAAGGTACTGAGGACAGCGGGGCACTGCTTCAATTGCCTGTCGAAAAACCACACGACAAATCAGTGCAAAAGCAAATTTAGATGTTTGAAGTGCAAGGAAAAACATCATACGACCTTGCATGAAGAGACGCAGAAGTCTTACTCAGATCCAAATTCATAACAACCAAGGGACATAAGCACAACTACGTCACAATCACAACATGATCAAACGAGTCAAAGACCAAACGATGCACCAATATCGTCACATCAACGAACCTCCCACCAGGCCCACAGCGCTGGTGGTTCAAACAACGTGCAAGCCTTCATCGCAAGAGAGGGATCGCACATGTTGCTATCAACGGCCTTGGTACTCACAAGGGGGAGCAACGGATGGCAACATACTATCAGATGCCTATTAGATAATGGCTCGTAATCATCCTTTATTACCCAGAGTACATGCAAGAAACTAGGAGTGACTTGTAGCCCGACAGCGGTCAACATATATGGTCTGGGCACAAGGCCAACAGGAAAGTCAAAAAAGCAGACTAGGATTATGCTGGAAGCAATAAACGCTAGCAAATTTCAGATGGCCCAAACATTTCTAGTGTTCAACAGTATAACCGAAAGCCTACCTAAGATAGCGATTTCAGGGCACGGGTATAACCATTTGCATGGTCTGGAACTGGCGGAACCAGAATGGTGGAAGCCGGGCAACATCGATGCTTTGCTGGGTGCTGATGCATTTGCTAGGATAGTTCAAGATGGTGTCCGACAAGGTGCAGAAGCAGAGCCCGTGGCAGTAAACACAAGGTTTGGATGGGTAGTAATTGGGCCCACACGCGAGATGTCGAATACTACAGCCAACAATTTTACGATTCAAGTCACGAACGAGGATCTCAGCAATCAACTTAAACAATTCTGGGAAGAGGAGGAGATCAATTCACCACCAGTTCTGAGTCAAGAAGAGCAAGAATGCTCGGACTATTATACAAAAACCCATCGACGACGGCTAGAGAATGGGCAATACCAAGTCAATCTCCCATTCAGACGAAACGAGGAGCCCAACTTAGGCAACTCACGTGGGCTGGCCCTCAAGCGGCTGTATTGTGTGGAAAGACGACTCAATAGCAACCCTCAACTAAGGAAAGACTATGAAGCCTGTTTACAGGAATACATCCAGCTGGGGCACATGGTTGAAACGAGCCAGCCCAACGACGGCGAACCAAACTATTACATCCCACATCATGCGGTAATAAAAGAGAGCATCACCACCACCAAATTGAGAGTTGTATTTGATGCGTCTGCGAAAACGACTAATGGTCATTCGTTGAATGACTTTTTGCTACCTGGCCCAACAATAAAACCCAAGTTGTTTTGCACTCTACTAAGATGGAGGAGACATAGAATAGCTGTCCATGCAGATATCGAGAAAATGTATCGGATGGATCAGGTATCACCAGAACATCGGACATATCAACGAATCCTCTGGTGGCATCAAACACAAGGCAACGTTCAAGACTATATGCTGAAAACGGCAACTTTTGGAACAACAGCTGCTCCTTACTTGGCAATTAGAACACTGAACCAACTGGCAGTATGTAACGAAACAAGCCGCTGTAAATCATAAACCCAACGGCACCACCGCTGTTAACAAAAACAAGGCACAAACGCTGAATAAGTTGCTGACATTACCGAAACAGAACAGCGCAGCGCAGCAAGGCACCAATATAAAAGGCCGGTGCCTGGCTGCGAAAGTCAGTCGTGATCAGACAGTGGAAGAGGTGATTCCTCTGCCTGATAACTGAACAGACCCATAGGAGAGTTGATCGTATGGTTCATGTACAGACGACCGATACCTTTTCAGACCACGGAGAGTTGATCCAGTGGTAACGAAAGACCAATACATTTACAAGCCACGGAGAGTTGATCCAGTGGTGCCGACCGACCGAAACATTTACCGGCCACGGAGAGTTGATCCAGTGGTGCCGACCGACCGATACATTTACCGGCCACGGAGAGTTGATCCAGTGGTGCCGACCGACCGAAACATTTACCGGCCACGGAGAGTTGATCCAGTGGTGCCGACCGACCGATACAATTACCGGCCACGGAGAGTTGATCCAGTGGCGCCGACCGACCGATACATTTGCCGGCCACGGAGAGTTGATCCAGTGGCGCCGACCGACTTACACCTTTTCCATTTCCATCTCTTTCCCTCCCTTGATAGTTTTGTAACATAGTTGTATATAATATTATAATCAATAAAAATAAGGACATAAACGTAACGGGAGTTTTTTATTCAAACCTTGGACACCTAAGAGCTGACCCGCCGCTCCTGACGTTACAAGTAGATGAGAAGCAGAACTTCCCACTTACATCTAAGGTAACTGAGTCTGATTTCTATGTGGATGATTTATTGACAGGCACGGATGAAGTCAAAGAGGCACTTGAACGGCAGTTCCAGCTACTCACAATGCTCAAGTCAGGAGGATTCAATCTGAGGAAGTGGAGCAGCAACGAGAAGCAAGTGCTTGAACAATTACCAATGGATTATAGAGAGCATAAAGATTTGGTGACATTTTCAGAGGCAAATGCAATAAAGACTCTTGGGGTCCGTTGGCAACCGTGCTCTGATCACTTCTCTTTTCAATTCAAGCTGCATAAAGAACATAACGTCATAACTAAAAGAACAATCTTATCAGAAGTGGCGTCGTTATATGATCCCCTTGGGTTGCTACAACCAGTGATAATCGTTGCTAAAATGTTAATCCAGGATTTATGGCTGACAGGGTGTTCTTGGGACCAACAAGTGCCAGAACATATATCCAAAAAATGGGAAAACTACAAGGCGGATTTACATAACATAAACAAATTTACAATTCCATTATTCCCCACAACATGACATGCAAATCCATGGCTTCTGTGACGCATCAATGAGAGCAACTGCTGCTGTGATCTATTTGCGAGTCACGGACAACGAAGGCAACATTATGTCGACCCTACTAACCTCGAGAACCAAGGTAGCATCAATCAAACCAATGACTATACCCCGTTTGGAACTCAACAGTGCGCTGCTATTAGCACGATTGTTGAAAGAAACCGTATCTAGCATGGAATTACAAGGAATTCCACTAATTGCGTGGACTGATTCGACCATCGTGCTCCAGTGGATCCGACAACATGCATCGGGATGGAAAACCTACGTGGCGAATCGAGTTTTGCAAATACAGGAACTTGTGAAGTATGACTAGTGGAGACATGTTCCATCGCAATGGAATCCTGCCGATCTTGCGAGCAGAGGAACCACTGCAAATTCACTAATAGACAACCATCTATGGCTTATCGGTCCACCTTGGCTCACAAAATCACCGACAGACTGGCCGACAGGGGCCATAGTCAAGGAGGATACAACATTAGAGGCTAAGGAACACACAACGGCTTTGGTATCCACAAGTGAAGATGACGTAATGTTCCGGTATTCATCGTTTACAGGAACTATCCGGATAATAGCAATGTTGCGACGCTTCATCAACAACCTGAAGGATCCGATCAACAAAGAATTGCAAGCAATCACTACGGAAGAACTGAACCAGGCAGAACGGACAATTTTAGGGCGAGTCCAACAAGGTGCTTTCCATTCAGAGCTACACAGCCTTCTAAATAACAAACGTCTATTATCAAGCAGCAAGTTACTTACATTAAATCCATTTGTTGACGAACATGGTTTCATCAGGGTAGGTGGACGTTTAAAGAACACTGCAATTCCATACACACAAAAACATCCCATTATAATTCCCCGAGATCATCACGTAACAAATCTAATTAGGCCCGGTTTCATGGGCACGGATATATCCACGGATAATAAATATCTTGGATATTCTGTCGGATATTTGGTGTGTTTCATCGACCGGGATAAATGATGCCTCCATATTCGAAAGTCTATGTTATTTTCGGACATAGGATTCGAACATAGAGTCAGTTATATAAATATTAATTTTGAATACCATCTTCTGTTTCTGTTCTACTCATCTTGACTTCTTTTCTTATATGGATCGCTTTTCAAAAATGAAACGAAACTGTTTGTTTTTAACGTCAAGCATAATTTTCAAAAATAAATTGAAACTGTTTGTTTTTAACGTCAAACATAATTTTCGAAATTTCGAACGTAGCATACTAAATGAGGCTACGTCCAGCGGATATTTTTACGACCAACGCAACCCAGTCGTATTTATATCCGACTGAGATACATATATCCAGGTTGGTGAAATGAATATATTCGGTCTTATTATTATCCGGGTCGATGAAACCGGCCCTTATAGACAAAACACACCACGATACGTTGCATGGTGGTACATCTTTAGTGCTAGCAACAACAAGGAACAAATGCTGGATTCTCGATGGTAGGAGATGCTTTACTTCAAGAATACATCGGTGCATTACCTGCACGAGATATCGGCAATCCACAACCCATCAACTAATGGCAAATCTACCTCGGTGCAGAACTACAATGGCGAAGGCATTTACGCATACAGGAGTCGACTATGCCGGCCCCTTTAACATAAAGGCAGCTAAACATCGAAATGCCAAATTATCTAAAGGATATGTGGGTGTCTTCGTCTGCATGTTAACTAAGGCGGTACACATCGAACTAACCCCTGATCTCACAGCGGAAGCATTTGTAGCTGGATTCAAACGGTTCATGGCCAGGCGAGGAAAATGCACAGACATACATATATTCCAACTGCGGCACAAATTTCGTCGGCGGAAGAAAATTTCTCGATAAAGAATTGTGCCAAGCCATCAAAGAATCAAGTCCAGCGATGGAAAGATACTTAGCAGACTTATCTATAAACTGGCACTCCAATCCACCAGCTGCGCCACACTTTGGAGGTTTGTGGGAGGCCGGTGTTAAATCAATCAAACACCACCTTAAAAGGATAATGGGAAACTCCATTTACACTTTTGAAGAATTTACAACGATCCTCAACCAAATTGAAGCGTGTTTAAATTCAAGACCAATATGTTATGTACCCAACAATCCGGAAGATCCACTCATCCTAACTCCAGGTCATTTTCTCATTGGCCAATCGTTAATGATATTACCAGAAGCAGAATCAAGAATAGGCAACACCTCGCTCAATGTACGATGGCAACACACCAAGAGCATAATGTCACAATTCTGGGACAAGTGGTCGAAAGATTATCTTAATCAACTGCAGCAGAGACCCAAGTGGCAACGACAACAGACCAATCTGCAGGTAGGACAGGTAGTTCTGGTGAAAGGCGACAAAACACCTCCGGCAGTATGGCCTCTTGGGATCATAGAAGAACTATTCCCGGGGAATGATGGACTAACTCGGGTGGTACAAGTTCGCACCAATACGGGTCAAGTGAAACGGCCAATCACAAAATTGTGCCCTCTACTGATACAAGCCTAAGTACATACACCCAACAGTCCAACACTTTGTTATATATATATTTTAAATTCAAAATTTACCACTACCATATTTCAGATGGGTAACCGATATGAATGTGAGGAGGAAGACTATTGGGACAATTGGGACACCTACCTACACATCGACGAAGAGGTCTCGTTATCTCCTCCATTAGTGGATGGTTCGACGAGGCCTCCCGATCAGCCATCAGGCAGTTCAACAATCAAAACGGAATATCCGAAGGCGTTGCCAGAACTAACAAAATATACTAAGTCAACACTAGACGAACCGGCTCGGATTAATGGAAGGACCATCTCATCCTTGCAGAAGTTACGACCAACAACCACGCTGAAGGAACTGATGACGAGGATAACCAATGACTTCCAGCGATTTACTACTCGAGAAGGGAGTGACATTTTCCTTCCAAGACAAGTCATCGAAAAATTAAACATTGAAAAAATACAGAAGCGGAAGGGAAGAGAGCAAACCATCAACCTTCCGGGACGAAATCAAGTGAAGGTGAAGGTCAAGGTGAATGGTGACCTACAGTTCCACCACTACCGGACGGAAACGAGGTATATCACACGGAAGAAAATGTTGATCTAATTGATCAAGGTTAGATCAACACGGGGAGTATGTTTAGACACTTGCCATAATATGTCCGAAGGGGACAGGTAGGCGGCGATAGTTGGCACTATGAAAAATATGTCAAGAAAATCCGAGTAGGCGACGCAAAGAAATTTATGATATAAAAGGCGATGTGGAGCGTCAAAAAGTCAGTCAAAAACAATTAGTTTAACCAGCAAGTTGTCGAGGTCCAGAGTTTCTTCTTGTTCATTATTAAATACCTACTTATTATATTGTTGGAAGGTATGTTGAATGTTTTAGGCACATACATGTCATTACAATGACATCGTGCCCACACAATACACATGCATTTAACCTCCTCCACCATCGACCCCTTGAGCCACCGTAGGAAAGGAATGTAGCAGCACTGACAAAATTTTATCGCTACTATCATAGTGACTGTTCCTCCGAGTTAAACGCTCTCCTTCCTCCACGGCAATCTTAAGAAAGACCGGCGAAATTTTACTTCTCCTCATGCAGAAACTTACCTAAGATTTTAGATTCGAGATTTTCATAAAATTTTACTCAAGATATGTTACTCGAGATTTTACTCAAATAATGAAGGACTAAACTTTCGTCTTCGAGTTTCAAAAATAAATCTTTGCTGGCGCACTTTTTGAAAATTCTGTAAAAAGCATCATATCCACTAACACAAAGGAAAAGATTGCTCTGATGGGTCGTTGCTGTTTACTGTGGTTGATATACATAAACTCGCTGTTGGTGTACTTGTTTAAAAATTTGTTAAAAGAAGTGTTCTTCTTCTTCTTCGATGGCTCTACAGCCCAATTCGAGCCTTGGCCTTCATCAGCGTCTTCCTCCAGACTCTCTGCTCCGCAGCTTGTCGCCAATTTCTTATATTGAGTAGTTTTGCTGCATCGGCCTGAACATTGTCCTCCCACATCGACCGTGGTTTGCCAACTGGTCTTCTGCCTGGTAGTAGGTACAGCGCTTTTTTTTGGTATCCTTGAGTTATCCATTCTTTGGACATGATCGGGCTAACGTAAACGCAGCAGCTTAGCATGTGTCGAGAGTTTACACTCTTTGTATAGATCGTACAACTCGTTATTGCAGCGTATTCTCCATGCATTGTCTTCATTGATTGGACCGTATATCCTCCGGAGAACCTTCCTCTCAAATATATCCGGCGGATCAAATATACTTGGCGGATTTCTGGGAGATACTCCATGCTTCACATCCATACGTAGTACTGTACGTATGATGGTTTTGTAGATTCTTATTTTGGTTTTTCTGTGGATGTCTCTGGATTTCATGACTGGTAGAAGTGAGAAGCATGTTCTGTTTGAGGCGTTTATTCTTCGTTGTACATCTATCGTTTCATCGTCGTCTTCGCTGACTTTGGACCCTATATAGTTAAATTGGTTTACCCATTCAAAGTTATGTTCCCCCCAATGGTGTTGTGGTTTCTTCTTCTTCTTCTTTCCACCCTAGACTGAATTAGGATTTTACTTTTTTCTGCTATTATTTGCATCCCTATGTCTTTGGCTCCCTCTTCTACTTCCGTAAAAATTTCTCTTAGGTATGACAGTGATCTACCAAGGCAGTTTTGATTTATTAAGCAGGGTTGCGTTCCCATCAATGTTTACTTTTCGAACTACTCCTTTTAGGCAGAGATTAAATAGCATGGGTGCCAGCCCAACGCCCTGCTTTAAGCCTTGCTTGACTGGGAAGGACTCCGTCAATTCTCCTTGTATTCTGACTAGAGTTTCACGAGAGCGAGACAAGACAACAGTCGGCCGCGGTCTCGATCTCGCTGAGCGAGAGTGAGACCACTGTTGTCTTGTCTTGCACCCCAGTGCAACAGTGACATTATAGTGTTGTGTCGCGATAGAATCGCGTTACTCTCGCGAGAGTCAGTGTTGCACTCTCGCCCTCCCCCACCGTCCGTTTTTGCCCTTCGGAGAATTTAAATGTATGGAAATTCCTTCGCAGACAGCCGCCACCACGATCTGCGACAATCTGTTTGTGCCTTTAAGGGGGTAAAATTAAAGTTGAATATTGCAATATTATTAAAAAAATTTAGGAAATTTATTTTAATCCCCTAAATCTAAACAGAATAAAAAATACATTGAAAAATAATTTGTTTTCGTAGATGCAAAAAAAAAATTAAATGCAAAAAAATTTAACATAAAATTAACATTTAAGAGAATTTATACTCCCTCCTGATTAGTGTTCACTCTGGACGACATATCCTTCTCAAGAGAATCCACTCAGAGTGTTCACTTAGTTTTTATTCACACCACCCAGTGTCTCCGCGAGAGTAGTGTGACTAGACTAGATTAGGGATGCTTCTCTCGATGAGACAATGGGATGTTTAGAAAGGTGCACTCGCGCTCTCGCCTGCGTGTTGTAGATTTACTGGCACCTTTAAACTCTAGAAGACTGGGGTTGTCCAGCTCATATTACCGACGAACATTTAAAACTCTACTTTCTATAGAATCGTGAAATCCCACAACGATCCGGGAAAAAAATTAACCAACTGGGAAATCCCGCGAGACCGAGGGAGAGCGCGACAGTCTCGCATTCGATAGTGTTGTCTCGACGAGACTAGGAATTTTTTACTGTCGCACTACCCTCGCCATGGGGCAGTAGCTGTTGTCTCGCGTGTTGTCTTGTCTCGGATGCGACAGTGCGAGAGTTGCAACACTAGTGTTGCATCTCGTGAAACTCTAATTCTGACTGCACACCTTGTGTTTTCCATTGTCATTTTTGTTAATTTAACTCTCTTTAGGGGAATGTTTAGGTCCAACATTGTCCCATACATTTGCTCCCTGTCAATGCTGTCGTATGCTTGTTTAAAATCGATGAAGAATTTATGCACGTCGATGTTGTATTCCCAGCATTTTCGGAGGATTTGCGTTATTGAAAAAAGTCGATCCATTGTTGACCTATTTATTCTGAACCAGCTTGCTATTCACTTATTGCGGCTTCTGCATAAGATTCCAGCCTGGCTTTAATTATGTTCGTCATTATTTTATATACTGTGCTTAAGAGATATGCCTACTATAGTTTTCACAGTTGAATTTATCTCTTTTCTTGTGTATAGGGCAGATAATGCTTTGTTCCTCCATCTGAGGCATAGTGCTTCTGAAAGCCATTCGCTTCCTTGTTTGATCAACTCTGCTGCGATGCTATCAATTCCTGGAGATTTGTTGTTTTTTAAGGATCGTATGGCACCTTCTACTTCTTCCACGGTGGGTGCATTTGTTTCTCTGGTCGTTACGTTGTAGACGGGGTTCTGGTGCATGTCGGATGCTCCCACTTGCGTTCAGTAGTTCGCTAAAAAATTCCTTCCATCTTCTCTTTACATCCTCGCTGCCTGTGACTATAGAGCCTTCTGTTGTTCTACATATACCGGAGGAGGGTTTGAAGCCTTTCTTGAAGAAGTTTATTTCCTTGTATGCTTCCCGTGTTTTGTGCACAGATTTCCTCTGCCCTCAGGATTAAATTATTGAAGAACTGCATTTTCTTCTTCCTGCAGATGTTTTTTGCGGTTCTTCTTGTTTCCTCGTATTTCAATTTCTTGCTCCTCGTTGGTCTCTCTATGGATATTTTCCTGTTTCTATATCTAGCCTCTATAGCTGCTTTACATTCCTCGTCGTACTATTCACTGGCTCTGGCTGTGCGTTTGTAGCTTAAAGGCAGTTTTGATAGTGCAAAGATTTCATTACTTTTACGCTACTAGTCAATATTTGTATTGTATTCAATATTTTTTACCAACTAGACACCTCTACACTACTATTCTGTTTACAGAATTCTATTGTCCTTTATCTGAGGTGGCTAGTGTTCAAGGTACTTCTAAAGCATTTCATTCTTCTATAAGATCAACAATATTGCAGAATATTATTCATAAAACAGTGTCAAGATTTACCCCTTAACAATAACTAAGCATCAACTTTTAATTAATTTGTAAACTTTTCCAAAAAAAAACTTCTCGGCAAAAAAACGTAATTTTTACCACTGTATTTCACTCTCGCCCGCTCTCTCGAAAAAAAAAACAAATAAACTTCAAAAAGTTGGCAACCGTAAAGACATCAGACGAACCAGAAAATCGTTTTTCACTCCAGAGAATCCAGGTGAAAGGCCCCCGAACAAGAAGAAAATTAAAACTTTCCCCGCAAAACTATCACAATGCTCCGCCGGCATTTTAATCAATATCCACCCCCGCACCCAGAGGCACCCCGTCCGATCCGAATGAGAGCGGAATTTGAAAACATAAGAAAAAGCTGATGGCATGAAATTTTAAAAAGGTCCTCGAGCCAGGATGGGGGTGGGTGGGGGTCTGGCGCGAATGAAGAATTGGGGGGCTCCTTAAAGGGTAACAGGTTGGATAATGACAGTATCCCAGAAGCTTCCTGCTTTGATGTTATCAAAATTCAGTCAAGTCACGTCATTAGAGCATAATTCATGAGCTAATTACGACTTGTGGGAGGATGACTCGTCATGCAAATTGAATACTAATTAAGGAGCTCACATGTCGCCATGGGAGGATGATGAGAGTATTCCGGTTGACATGTAATAATCAGATAGCCCCCTCAGCCCGCCCTCCATGGTGTTTGGCCCTGCCAGGAGGAGTGTCCTAATTACTTATTTGGCATGAGAAGCCGTGTCCGGGGGGCAAGGATGGGATGGCGAAGGATATGCCTTATTACAGCGAATTATTCACACGACTGTAAAGAAAATGATTAAAGTCGAGTCTAACGAAGATTGAACGCTCCCCCAAGGCTCGGCACAATCATTTTTGAAGGATGAAAATTCGGAAAATTGACCAAGGCAGAAGGATATCTCCGAGAGAGTGGAAAGAATACAAAAATTCCACCGAGATGTACCCCAATTATGCGTGTAATACATCCTTCGCAAGGATCATCAACTCCTTTCGTCCTGGACTCGGAGAGACAGAGAGAAAAAAATGGCGGAAGATGAAAAAAATATATATTCTGGCAAATGTTTTCCTGTTTATGGCCCTACTGATGGACTAATCCCCCTGTGACAGTTTCAAGATAAATTGGAGTTTTCCACTGGACTTTTCTTCAAGTCCGAAAAGCGTCATTTTGTGGATTTTATGGGATTTTCCCTTGTGGAATGTAAAGAAAATTAATATACTTAACTGCTTTTAGAGAAATGACGTAGAAAGATAGAATTGGAAAAGATTTTTCATCAAGGGGTTGGACTGGCTCACTGTGTAATAAAGGCTGCTCGGAATGGCGGCAGGATGGGAATAGAGTGCTTGTATTTAGTAGACACTGAGGAGAGATTATAAATTTCTATTTCCTTGAATTAGATTAATTGAATGAATGGAATAATTAACAAAATGCTTTCATTAGTCGATGGTGTTATCTCGTGTTCGTTCTGGGAGATGAAGGTTCGAGGAGGATTTGTTTTGAGTTCATTGATTTTTTTATGTGTTGGTATTAAGGTTAACACCCAAAAAGTTGTTCTTCAATACTTGCTAGCAGATGCATAGGAGCTGCACAAACTTATGATAGAAGAATGTGCCACAACTATTCTGACTAGTGGAAGTGCGATTATATAACCTCCATGAGGTCTCCAGTGACAACTGTCCTATATAGGGTACCAGCCACTGGGATCAAGCCGTGCCTGGTGTGGCCGTAGCTCTCTGTAGTGTTCTAGTTCACAAATCAAATTTTTCTCCCATTCTTCATGCGTTTTTCGTCTGTGAATTCTCTTTTCTTCTTTTCTGAGCTCTTCATATTTCTTTACCCTTGCCCGTGTTCTCTGAGACTGCGACATTGCTCGGTACGCAGCATTATTACGTTCAGTTGCCAGCTTGAATTCATTATCGAGCCAGAAGTCTGGTCCCAAGTCCAGGGTGTGACAGGAGGAGGATTGTCGACTGATCGACTGCCGAATTGATCAGAATCGGGAAAACGAAGAAACGAGGCAAGAAATGAATACACGAACAACTATTCACGAAATAATGCTTCTGCATCCGGGGCAGCCGATACGCCAGCACTGGGGACCAGAGATCCTGTAGAGAAGTGGGTTACTGGCCGAACATCCAAATTAGTCACACCGAAAATGGAAATTCAATTAGCCGCGTGGAGGGTACGACGAACAGGACATCACGTCGGTCGAAAGAAAATCATAGTAATGGAATTATAGAAATGCAAAATATCAATTGCTGCGTTATCTATTTACTATTCCGCTGGTGAGACGAAAGGCCGGCGTCGGGTTTATGGTCGATCAACGGGCTGTCAGCAGCGTTATCGCATTCCAACCGATGTCCGAGCGTTTGGCGGTTAAAACCATCGGTGGAACGATCAACACCAATATCGTATCCGTTTATGGGGCAACCGAGACCAGCCCGGACGCGAACAAGGACGAATTTTATGATCATCTTTAAAGCCCGGTACCCACTTGTTGCAAACCGGCGTTTCGTACCACCGTTCTTTAAATTTTTTTCTAAAAAAATTGCAACGCTTCGTTTCAAAATGTGCGAAATGATACAATCCAAACCCGATCTCTCATTTAGCGGTTTTTCTCCGTCACATCAAAGGAATGATACGATACGCTTTAGGAGGAAGTGTGGACGGGCATGCGCGTATCCTGTTGCTTTATTGCCGTAACCGTATCGCGCTCCCGCATCAAACATGATACAGGCTGGATGATTCGAAACGCAGTAATGATACACGAAAAATTTGGGTTCCTGTTTTGTTCGTATCAATCAACAATTGAAACGATACAGGGATACGAAACGCCGGTTTGCAACAAGTGGGTACCGGGCTTAACAGACGCTGGATACGATATGGGTATTGATCGTTCCACCGATGGTTAAAACCGCCAAACGCACGAACCGAACCGAATTAATCATACCCGTGGGGGACTTCAATGCACAGTCAGGAGCAGATCGACCGGCTGGGAAGGAGCGATTTGCAAACTCAGACACGGAGTAACTAACGACAACGACTTACGCCTGCGATCAAATTGTTTGACGCTGCGAATGTAAGCGTCAAACAGTTTGATCGGTGGCAACAGTCAACCATCCACTCAAACACCAATACACCTGGCGAAATCTATCCGGCGATGTTAGATTACGTTTTGATCAACGCAAGATCCCGATCAACGCTCAAAGACGTACGTGCAAAGCGTGGGCTCGATTGCGGATCGGGCCATTATCTTGGTCGAGCGAAATTACAGATGCGATTACAAAGAGCGAAAAAAACAGCGCCACCGAACAGCCAAGAAGAATTCGGCCTTCCTACGGGACCCGGCGATCAGGCGAGAGTTTTAAGTAGTATTATCCAACAGGTTCGAGGCGCTTGCCATACCGGACGATATCGATTTAGAAGAAAGGCAATTGTCGGAGTCTATTGTGGGGTATGCAATGGAGTAGTGTCCACCTATCCTAAAAGAGCGCAGCCATGAATCTCGGGCTGCTGTCTGGACCTCGTCGATCAGCAGAAACGAATGAAACCCGTCGATTTCGAGGAATACCGACGATTGAACAAAGAAGTTCGACAGAAAATGAAATCGGAACGGGCAGCGTACTGGAATAACGTTGCCGCCAACATGGAAGAAGCGACGTCGAGGCACGAGTACCGGACGTTGCACCAGACAATCCGGCGACTAAGCGGCAAAACAACATCAACAAACGACAACATCAAAAAATCGGATGAAGCTTTCGTGACCTTTCCCCATTGCGGCTGCAGCGGTGGAGAGAATTTTTCCACTAGCGCCGGGATCAAGTAACCGACGATATGATCATAGCCGGAGGTGATGTCCTATCGCAAAAGCTCCACGTCCTCATAACACACCGATCACATTCGGATTGGTCCCCATCGGCGTAGAAGAAAGCGATTATTCTGCCAATTTTGAGGAAAGGCGACAATCGGGAATGCAAGAATAGACGCGTCATTAGCTTTCTTTCGATCGTTGGCAAAGTATTTATGAAAGTCACACAATCATGGCTGGAGAGCAAACGAGCCAGAAAGAACAATAGGGATTTAGACCATATCGAGGATGCATTGATCAAATATTCGCTCCAGCTAATGGAAGAAAGAATTCGTTGCAGCATCGTCGTCGTTTTCAACGATTTCAAATCCGCTTTCGATTGCATCGATTGGAACAGCTTGTGCAGAGAGTTGGAAACCATTGATAAATCATTTAACTTCTCTAAGCATCGTACGAAGCAGCAGCGTTCGTATTCGAAGCGACATATCCGAGGAGTTCCCGATGGGTGTTCGACAGGGAGACGTCGCTTGGCCACTTCTCTTCAAGGTTCTGATCGACGCGATTATGCGTGAAGCATTCGATGGACGACAGACCCCCACCTGATCTGCTAAGCTCCAAAAGGGTTTTTCTTTCACAATGCAGCCAGAGAATTCTTGGGATACGCAGGAAGGCTGCACACCAGTCTTTCCACCTAAGAATAATCAAAAGATTGCCTTGAGGAAGACGAGTCTGCTCTTCATGTTTTGACATGAATATGTCTTATCCCTGGAGTCTATTTGAAAGAATGTGCGGAGACGAAAATCGTTACCATGACTCATTATTGTTTAGCATACTTTTAGGATAAATTTTTGTTTTTTTGCTGTTTTTGTTGTTTTTGTTGCTTTTGCTGTTTTTGTTGTTTTTGTTGCTTTTGCTGTTTTTGTTGTTTTTGTTGCTTTTGCTGTTTTTGTTGTTTTTGTTGTTTTTGCTGTTTTTGTTGTTTTTGCTGTTTTTGTTGGTTTTGTGTTATTTGTTGTTTTTGCTGCTTTCGTTGTTTTTGTTGTTTTTGCTGTTTTTGTTGGTTTGGTTGTTTTTGCTGTTTTTGTTGTTTTTGTTGTTTTTGCTGTTTTTGTTGTTTTTGTTGTTTTTGTTTTTTTGCTGTTTTTGTTGTTTTTGCTGTTTTTGTTGTTTTCGTTGTTTTTGTTGTTTTTGCTGTTTTTGCTGTTTTTGTTGTTTTTGCTGTTTTTGTTGTTTTTGTTGTTTTTGTTGCTTTTGCTGTGTTTGTTGTTTTTGTTGTTTTTGTTGCTTTTGCTGTTTTTGTTGGTTTTGTTGTTTTAGCTGTTTTTGTTGTTTTTGCTGTTTTTGCTGTTTTTGTTGGTTTTGTGTTATTTGTTGTTTTTGCTGTTTTCGTTGTTTTTTTGTTTTTGCTGTTTTTGTTGGTTTGGTTGTTTTTGTTGTTTTTGCTGTTTTTGTTGTTTTTATTGGTTTGGTCGTTTTTGTTGATTTTGCTGTTTTTGTTGTTTTTGTTGTTTTTGCTGTTTTTGTTGGTTTTGTTGTTTTTGTTGTTTTTGCTGTTTTGTTGTTTTTGTTGTTTTTGCTGTTTTGTTGGTTTTGTTGTTTTTTCTTTTTGCTGTTTTTGTTGGTTTTGTTCTTTTTGTTGTTTTTGTTGTTTTTGCTGTTTTTGTTGGTTTTGTTGTTTTTGCTGTTTTTGTTGTTTTTGTTGTTTTTGTTGCTTTTGCTGTTTTTGTTGTTTTTGCTGTTTTTGTTGTTTTTGTTGTTTTTGTTGTTTTTGCTGTTTTTGTTGTTTTTGGTGTTTTTGTTGTTTCTGTTGTTTTTGTTGTTTTTGCTGTTTTTGTTGTTTGCGCTGTTTTTGTTGTTTTTGCTGTTTTGCTGTTTTTGTTGTTTTTGCTGTTTTTGTGGTTTTTGCTGTTTTTGTTGTTTTTGCTGTTTTGTTGTTTTTGTTGTTTTTGCTGTTTTTGTTGTTTTTGTTGTTTTTGTTGTTTTTGTTGTTTTTGTTGTTTTTGCTGCTTTTGTTGTTTTTGTTGTTTTTGCTGTTTTTGTTGTTTTTATTGTTTTTGTTGTTTTTGTTTTTGACATGAATATGTCTTATCCTTGGGGTCTATTCATGTCTACTGTGCCATCGAGAAGCCATGGCACTTTTTTTTTTGTCACTGTCGCATAATTACGAGAAGCGGGGCCTTGTTATTTGGCGCATTCTCGCTGGAATAAAAAGTTAACGACAAACTTATAGGCAAAACCGCTGAGCCTGTTAAAGCGGTCCGACAAAACAAATTATGAAATAGGGGCTGCTTACTCAGAGTGCAATAGGTCCGCTGGTGACCCGATTCTACATTAAAAACTGATAAAATAAAACTTTTAATTTTATTAAAAAATCATGTTTGGATAACCCGACTATCGCATCAGACAATTCTCAGAAACATTTTAACATGCATAAAAACAAATTCCCAACATGAAAAACTCTCCTCCATACAAACAAAATTTTATACAAAATTACCATAATCCTTTCAAAACTGTTTCCGGATTTCATACCATCACACGCTTGTCATGCTGTCAAGGATTTGCAAGGCCGCTTCAACACAACATCCTGGAATAGGGAGAATCTCCCTGATATATGTATATTTTCCCTCTTATTTGCGAATATTTTTTCCGCGCTCGCATCAACAATTTTATTTTGTTGACAATTTTCACGGAAAAATGTGTCTGAAATGATTTTTGATATTTTTCCACAGAATTACTTAAACTTACCCCTAAAAGCGGCGCCACCCCATCATGGTCCATCAAATCCACAATCATCCCTTGTGCAGCAAAGTCCAAATCCGGTCCAGGGGTAAACCGACATTTATAAATTATCCGGTTACAGTCCGCATCAGCAACAAAAACAACGAATGATGAGTTTTGTGGCCGGTACTAGTGCCCCTGTCTACCGTGAAATTAAAAGGTTGTAACCGTTTGGAGGAAAGTTGTGAAATGAAAAAATACAAATCACAAAACTGCCATCCCTTAAAATATTTTTATTTATTTATTTATTTATGTTTTTTACTTCCACAGCGGTACGTGACACGTGCACAAACATTTGCTCCGAGTGAATAAATTTTAATGCTGTTGAATGTGGCCATGTGTACCTTTGAACGTTGCTGATGTTTACATAAAAGTGGGGGTAGTGTCAACAATTTGCCGGGGAAATCATGGTTTTGCGATTTGTCAACATTTTTTGCGGTTTTAAAAATGATTAATTCTAGCAAGTCAACGATTTGGATTTTTATTCGAAAAGTTCTTGTTTGGATTTTATTATAACAAAATTGCATTAAGGACGACCAGCATTTGTTCGACAGCACTTTGCCGACCCATGTAGGAAGAGGTTGTGTGGGGTTAATTCACTCTACCTGTTGGTTTGATATATACATGAATATTTTAGTAAATAGTTCGATTTAGGCTTCAATCTCTTTATTCCATGAATGCAACTGAAAAGTCAGAACCGTTGAAGGTCTATGGAGTATGTTCACCTGATTTGCGGACTGATAAATAACCTGAACTCAAAAGCTCTGAGATCCTATGAGTTGCACAAATTGGGTAATATCTAGTGAATTTACAACCACAGCTGTGTCAGCCTAGGCCGATTCACCATGTTCATGCCTTAACCCCTGGGCAAGGCAAAGTAATTATAACAAAAGTGAAAGGGCGCAAGCGAACTTAATGGTTGGACATCAAGCCAAAAACCTGTTACCGAAAAACAACTCACTTCTACGAGTCCTCTAAGAAGGCCTAGGAGCAGAGCAACAAGTGTATAAGATGTGCGATCGTGTGGTTTTGACCATATGGTGAAAGCAAATTAAGAACACGGCTATCAGGTTAGATGACACAAAGAAGTCCTAGGGACCCAAAACTAAATACTTATCAACTAAAAGCATAGAAGTACTACAGACAGAGCCTAGAATTCTCTGGGAAAATATGTCCAATGATACTGGCGGAATGAGCACAATTATTTAAGGAAATCCTTTAAAAAAATACTAGACAGGCAGTATGTATGTGTATAAACGTGATAAATTCAAAAGAAGCCGCCTTCAGAGCGTACAGGCGTTCCCGAGCGAGTCTCTTAAACGAGAGTATATTAGGATTAGAAACTCCTGTACCTCCATCACCAAGAGAGTCAAATTATCTTTTGATGGCAGGTGGAGAAGTAACTTACTCAATACTACCACCGGCAGTAAGAATTTCTGGCCCTTGGTAACTGCCATCAAGAAGAATTTTATCTCCTCCACAACATCTCCCTTCATTCACAATAATGAGGTGATAACAGAAAGCAATTCCATGGCCGATTTATTAGCATCTCTCTTCGCCTCAAATTTTTCTTTACGCGATGCTGCTATGCAACCTCCTTCCTTCGAGCGAATACCACATTCATTGGACGGAGTTTTTTTCAGAACTCTTGATCATCGATGTCTCATAGAGCCTGACGTCAATAAATCCACTGGCACTGATAAAGTCCCCCCCCCCCCAATATATGTACGTTACCTTTGGCTGAACTTCTACGCAAACTTTTTGCCCTATCCTACTTCTCCGGAATCTATCCAGACTCCTGAAAACGGGCTCATGTTCAGCCTATACCGAATAAATATGACTCTAGTGATCCCTTAAACTACCGCCCAATAGTAATTACTTCTGTTCTCTCCAAAGTCATGGAGATTCAACAAAAAACTAATAGAATATCTGGAAACCAACAAAATTATTCATGACAAACAGTACCTACGGTAGATCCAAAAGTTCTACTGGCGACTTTCTTGATGGCTAACAGAATCTCCACCAAACCATCCATCGATTTCGTGCTCTGGTAGCTCTAGATACATATGTCCAAAGCCTTTTACCAGAGATAACATAATACTCCGTATAAAGATGCGACAGCTAGAACAAAAAACCCGAACGCTTTTTGCCTCGGCAGGCCTCTGAGATTGCCTCCCCCTTAGCAACATGCAACATATTCGAGTTTCTAGCTACACAAGGAGGCGAACTTGGTCATGGTCCGCAGCACAAGACATGCGGTGAGTTTGTCGATAAGGAAGCTAGAATTTTAGGGGGCAAGGAAAGGAGCTGACAACAGAATGTTTCTCGCAACATCTTTCTTTCTTTCTCATCTTTCAAACGTTTGCCTCTAGCGCTACATTGAAGGATTTCCCTGATGCTTTGTATTTTAACTATTTCCTAGAACATTCAGTGTATTTTTTTAATGACTTTTAATTTCTCTTGATTTTAAATTTGTTTGCGATATTTTTAAAATAGGTACTTGGTGGAGGTTTTTTTTGGTTACGGATTTTCGAATTTTTTTTTATTTTCTGGTATTTCGGCATAACTAGAATGATTTTACAAACGAATTTAGGAAATTATTCTATATTTTATTTTATCTATAGAATGTTCGCTTTTGCCTTTAAATGTTGGATTTTGGCTTTAAGTAGGTCTTTTGTTGTAGGTATGTTGTAGGCGTAGATTTTTGGCCACAGTTTTTTGTAAAAATGCAAAAAAGTCGCATACCCTGGGGAGTTGTTTGCATCATCCAAAGTTGCAAAGCGCATAAACATGCTGAGCCATATCTGAAATTCTTTCGATTTCCAAAATCTGGGACAAGTCCTTTTCATAAATGCTTGTAAATTAACATCCCCGTCCACAATACAAAATGCGTACGTCTGCTCAAAACATTGCGGTGGTAGTTGTTTTGGTAAAAAGAAATTAAAAATAGGCTCAATACCTTCCTTGATATTTGTAAACTCTTCAATTAATGAATATGAGGAAAGGCTACAGTCAATTTTTCATGGCAAACGTATGAAAGCAGGAATTTAATCTCGGACTTGTAATTACAGGATTTATCTGTTTTAGAGTCATAGAAGTAAGATAGTATTATAAGATAGAGTAAATATTTAGCCCGCAAAAATTTTCTGCAAACAATGTTTGGAAGATGAAAAAAAAGTATGTTACAACCGCAAACGATAATTCTGGTTTGTTGAGGAAATATAAAGAGTTTGTAATAAAAAAAAAACGAAAAACTTCAGGAATAAAAAAGAAAACACTCAATTATCATATCGATAAAACACCCTTTGTTTCCGCTGAAAGCAAAGCTTTTCGAAAATGATTTTAAAATGAAAAAGAGAAATTGCTAGCACAATGCATACATTATACCTATGTATATCCTCGTCTTTTTAGAAATATATGAGAGAAATTTAATTTGCCCTCTATTCGGCCAATACAAAGATGGTTGCCTACTAAATGCATTCCGCCTAGTATAAATGAATATATGAAACCTTCCAGGAACATAAGTATATTGGAATGGTCTCCTGACAGCAGAGAATCCGTCTTGATTTAACAAAATTAAATATATCGAATGGCAGACTTAAATTTTTAGAATTTTAAACAATCTTTAGATATAATTTTAATTTACTTACAAAATATCGTGGGTTTAAAAGCAGAAATCACTAAGTCAAAAACTATAGTTTTTAGTAAATCGATATTTAAGATGTTTGTGTCTCTGAAAATTTTGTAATGGCATATAATAGTAATCGGCTCAGTATACATTGTTTTTTAGATTTCTTAGTTTAGTTTACAAAAGAATTGAAATAATTATTTAATTCTAATACTGGATTTTTAGATTAAAATAAAAAAAACGCAACAAATTAATGAGTTTTGGCAGAAATGATTTTGTAGTTTTGTGTCATTATGGACAAGGTAAATCCGAAACTAACCCCCTAAAAACCTTAACAATATTAGTTTTCGGGCTATAAGGTATTGCCAGTATAAAGTTGGCATTATAAGACTTACTTTAGTATAAAAAACTGAAAACTTGAAAAATTGTACTTAGTGAATTCTGCTTGTAAACCAACGATATATATCCGTCATATTGAAACATATTTAATTTTTAAATTTAAAAATTTGGTCTCGACAGAATTTAAGGCAATTTTATAACTAAACGAATAGTTTAAAGAAAATATTCAAGTTTCATTAACTCCACGCTTGGGAATTATCGTTTGTTCAAAAAATTAGCTATTGGGGCACGCTGTTCTTGGCGTGGGGTAATAACTTGAGAACATATTTATCTAGCAAACTAAAATTTTATGCACATGAAATTTACAGAGTTATTCATTCTGCTATTCTCGATTAGCAAATGGTGGCTGAACAAAATGGACTTAACACCTACGCAGGACCGGTTTTAGATATTGTAGCGCCCCGAGCGAGATATTTTTATGCGTTCTTAACTTTTTTTAGGTACCTACTTATGTTATTATGCCCAAATTATACAATCACCCGAGTACAAAAAAAAGATGGCCTTACAATGGGTGAGCACCGGCTGCTGGGGAGCACATACAGGCTCACGACGGCTAAACTTGATCAAAAGATTTAAATGGCCGAGTGCTGAGCAGTGCATATTGGCATACGACGGTAAATTTGAACCAAACAAAGAATCTTCATAAAATGTATTGTTGAATGTGCATAATGGGAACATGATCATTTTCGTTGTGTACAAACGTCTTTTGGAGTGTTCAAGAGAAACAGCTCGCCAGACGTGGGTTTGTTTTTCAGGAAGTGTGTTGTACTAGCTGCTGTTGGTTTCTGTTTTAGTGGGGAATGTTCTTATTTCATGCCCAACGACTATGTTTTAATCAGGGTTGGTGTTCGCCCGTTGTTAGGCCATATAAGATACCATCGTCGTCGGCCAAACTTCGCGCATATTGCGTTAACACAGAAAATATGATAATGGTAAGATAAGGCGGCATTATGCGTTAGTTCGTAAAAGCAAGTGGAAAGAAACAATTTATAGTTTTGATGCTACTTTTCCCATCTATAGAATAGTTTATCTATGATATTATGAACAAATGGTATTCCACATCCCACAGTAATTTGTTATGTAATCTATTCCTGGGAAAACGAAAAACTTTTATTCAAAAATAAGCAAATTGCAATCAATAAACATTCCGGTCATAAACATTAAAAGTTCCGATTAAGTTGCGTTTATTACAAAACCGCGCAATAATTGGCCTTTTCGGAGGACAAGCCGGTTTTGTTTTTGTACATTAAGGTGCCGGCCCATAGAACGCGTTAACGCGAGGCGCGCGCAAGATGCGTGTGACATTTCAGTTGAAGTAAATGGTATTTAATGGAACCAGTCCCAATGACTACCGCGACACACGCAAATAAAGCTCCCAACGCTTGAAGTTGACCAATTTTCAACTTTTCCATGCGATAGGCGCGTTTGACGTTTGTTGTGTACATAATTTGAATTTTCAATCTTTTTTTAATCTAGTGTGC
This sequence comes from Thereva unica, assembly GCA_949987705.1. Classification (NCBI taxonomy): domain Eukaryota; kingdom Metazoa; phylum Arthropoda; class Insecta; order Diptera; family Therevidae; genus Thereva; species Thereva unica. The sequence continues at coordinate 25,945,032 of OX465282.1, read as the reverse complement.
GAAGTTTAAAAACAGTAATTTTTATTAAATATGTTTGTTGTGTTATTAAAAATGGCAAATTTTGACGAAAAATTAGTGTGCGAAGTTCAAAAATATGAATTTTTATTCAATAAAAAATGAAATGTCATACGCGTACAACGCGTTCATTGGGTCTGTCGAATTTTTCGGAAACGGAACTCTCACACGCATCTTGCGCGCGCATCGCGTTAACGCGTTCTATGGGCCGGTACCTTTAAGCCCATCTACTCTATTGAGTGAGCGAAGTATAGAAACTTCTATAAATCTCTTTTATGTTTAAACCAAAAAGAAGAAAATAAATAAATTCTCTTATACCTCTCTCAGTTGAATTCACAAGCAGGATTGGAAAGCTATGACACTTCCGGCGTTGTATGTTATTTTGTATTTTGGAGGTAACTAAATAAATTAACACATTACTGGATCTCGGCGGCACCCTTAGGAATATTACCGCCTCGGGCCGTCGCCCCTCTAAAGCCGGTACTACACCTACACCTACTTTTGAGAGACCGTCTGTCCGTCCGCCTGTCCGTTCGTCTGTCCGTTCGTCTGTCCATCCGTCTGTGCCCGACTTTTCTCGTCTGTACTGAACGCATTTATTTAGGGAGCTGACATTTTTTACACGGCTTTTTCAAAAAATAGTAAATACTTTCTTTTTCGTCTAGCCGTCTTAACATTGTTGTGAGACCAATTATAACTATTCTTCTTGTTATACATATTAAGATTGTAGATTTGAGTCTGAAAAGGGCTTAATCACATCACAATTTTTTTAGCTTTTTCGATAACCTAATACAAATAATACTTTAAAAATAATCTATATATGTACATATGTATATAAAAATGAATACATATTTATGTTGTGTATAATCGAGGTTTGAAATATGAAATGACTGTTTGAGAGCTGCTTGTGTGCTATGGCGCTTGAAAAAAAAATTGTCGATATTCCTATTGGGGAATATTTTTGGTATTCGCATAAAATACATATATATGATTTGTATACGAAATCGGTTTGTTTTTTAAATGAAATAAAAAAAGTGAAATCGTTCTGAAAAAAGGAACCCAGCAGCTAGCAGGATAGTGGTGTCAAACTGTAAACGGATTAAACTAAACGTAGCTGGGCTTCCTTTTGAACGGGCTAAAATGGTTTGGACTAAACCATTAAAATAATATTTTCTTTGCTTCCCTTCTAGTTTTATTGACGTGATATATTCAATCATTTCTTCCAGTAATTGCTTTACAAACCCTTTTCTTCTTAATCTGGCCTTAAAACTATTTTTACAAAATGGATTTTTGCTGTTTAAGCAATCTATTAATTTGTTTATTTCTGCAATGAATTCAGCTGTGGATTTCGCCTTGTTACTAGCTTTTCCAGAAAACACTCCCATTTGTTCAGCAGATTTGATTACTGCCGCACAAGTTTAACTGGACGCTTGCACAACTAACGAATCAATCATCTTTTCCCATTTATTTGGACTCTAATGTTTTCCGTAAGCTTATGGCTCATTTTTGTCACATTACTTTTCTCCATAGTAACCAACTCTTCTATGCATTTATAGTATGTAACTGGACCATCAATGGTACATAAATCAGCCTTCATCAAAGTATTCCTAATTGAGGTACATCATATAATGCACAATAGAGATTTTCAAAATGTGGCTTAAATGTTGTTACGCCTAATCGGAAGAAACAATTTCTATTATTTGGAACTTGATCGCATACATATTTTACCCGTCATTAGAACAGTATTCTATCAATTCTTGTAATTTTTGTGATAAACTTTCCCCAGTGATACTGGCTTTTGTAACGTAGTATGCAATGATGAATTTGCAGTTGGATAATATTCCTCTTGCCATAAAGGCCGATATACACGGTCAAATTGGATGTACATCCAGAATTTCATCAAACCCATAAGCGCAATGAGTTTTGATCGGCCGACCGGCCCACAATCGATAGTTTTGGTTGTACATCAGCCCTTCGATGTACCCGTGTACATGCAGAAAATATTTGCAGGCTCAATATTTGATTGTTGATAAGGGGACTCTAAAACGGATAAATCCTGTATTTGCAAGTCCGAGATTAAATTCCTGCTTTCATACGTTTGCCCTGAAAAATTGACTGTAGCCTTTCCTAATATTCATTAATTGAAGAGTTTACAAATATCAAGGAAGGTATTGAGCCTATTTTAAATTTCTTTTTACCAAAACAACTACTACCGCAATGTTTTGAGCAGACGTACGCATTTTGTATTGTGGACGGGGATGTTAATTTACAAGCATTTATGAAAAGGACTTGTCCCAGATTTTGGAAATCGAAAGAATTTCAGATATGGCTCAGCATGTTTATGCGCTTTGCAACTTTGGATGATGCAAACAACTCCCCAGGGTATGCGACTTTTTTGCATTTTTACAAAAAACTGTGGCCAAAAATCTACGCCTACAACATACCTACAACAAAAGACCTACTTAAAGCCAAAATCCAACATTTAAAGGCAAAAGCGAACATTCTATAGATAAAATAAAATATAGAATAATTTCCTAAATTCGTTTGTAAAATCATTCTAGTTATACCGAAATACCAGAAAATAAAAAAAAATTCGAAAATCCGTAACCAAAAAAAACCTCCACCAAGTACCTATTTTAAAAATATCGCAAACAAATTTAAAATCAAGAGAAATTAAAAGTCATTAAAAAAATACACTGAATGTTCTAGGAAATAGTTAAAATACAAAGCATCAGGGAAATCCTTCAATGTAGCGCTAGAGGCAAACGTTTGAAAGATGAGAAAGAAAGAAAGATGTTGCGAGAAACATTCTGTTGTCAGTTCCTTTCCTTGCCCCCCTAAAATTCTAGCTTCCTTAGCGACAAACTCACCGCATGTCTTGTGCTGCGGACCATGACCACGTTCGCCTCCTTGTGTAGCTAGAAACTCGAATATGTTGCATGTTGCTAAGGGGGAGGCAATCTCAGAGGCCTGCCGAGGCAAAAAGCGTTCGGGTTTTTTGTTCTAGCTGTCGCATCTTTATACGGAGTATTATGTTATCTCTGCTTTTACCGAATATTGCGCCCTGCTGTGTTGCCAAAACTCCAACTTATTGGTATCCACCCAGTTCTAAGGAAATCGATTAAGAGCTCTTTCTGGCCGCTCAATAACGGTAGTATTGGAAGGCATCGAATTTAATCTCCTCATCCTCTCAGCCGGAGTCACCATCGTTCCCGGGGACTCACACCGAGAGAAGTCTGTGTTCTCAAAACGCTGTCTAACCAAGCCTAGGTTACACATATACATAGGTGCATAACCTTCCAATGAGCTATTGCAATCTAGCTATTGTTGGGGATGTTGTGGCTTACCACGCGGTAAGAATTGCGGTAAATGTTGCGAAGTACAATGTCTAATTTCTCCGAACTGTAGAAAGAAGGATGTCGACTGTATGTAATCTTGTGTAAATCAATAAATCAGCTAGCTCTACAAATTTTCAAGTCCTTTGTGGGCATTGTTAGCCCTTCTGAGAATTACTGTTCCATACCACACCGAACTACTTAACTAAATGGCTTTGATACCCATATTTTGCCGCCTTTTAACGTCAGCCACACAAGGTCACAGTAACAAGATTCCATTCAGCATGTAAGTTAGGAGAAAAAGTAATTTTGTAATAGTGGCGTGAAATTTCAACCGACGTGAATGCAGCGGTGCTCATCTAATGAAACCACTTTTCTCATCTAATGGAGCGTAATGGACATTGATTCAGGACTCGTCACGTCGACCATGCAAGTCCATTAACAGCCTAGCTCAGTAAACATGATGCTACAGGAAAATTAATACCTTCCCCGCATCCTGATCCTGCCACACGAAAGTTATATAAAATCGCCGTCCATTCACTGTACGAAAACCGCTCCCAACACACTGAATGATATGGATGTCCTGTGGGATACATGCAGTGGGTGTAGCGTAGAATTCTGAAGGATCCAAGTGAAACCCAAAACCCCCCAATTAACAGGGCACAAAAGGTACCAAAAGGGGGGGGCGACTTCACCCTTCTTCTAGGTTTGTCCAAGCGGCGATTAGTTTTCGAGTGCAGCTAAACGGTCTCATGGCTAACTGTCAGTGATTCTGGTGTCGAGTATAGGACATTAATCTAGGGCTAGAATTCTTGGTCCTTGTTTGTATGCTAAATTAATTCTAGGGAATTGATTGCCTCCAGTTGGGCCAGGCAGATCTATCGTTCACGTGGCCGTGCATCTAGGCTGCAGTTCTATCGTCCAAAATTCAGTCGATATTGAGGGCAGCCATTCTTTTTTGTTGTTGTTGTTATCGTTGTGCATTTGACAAATCTGGACATTGGTGAATACAGAACTTTCGTCCTTTCGCAGGCTGCAGCCGATTGACAGTTTAATTATACGTCAGGAAAGTTTGAAAATTTATCTAGGTTCTGTTTTTCACTCTTTTTTCCCTTGTGTTGCCGAACAATAAAAATACGACTTTCGGGAGGAACCGGGGCAAGGATATCCAGGACACGACAACAAAACACGAAAGATGGAATGTAATGACCAGAAAATTGCGGACTTAATGACCGGGAATAATTAATTCGTTTGCGATAAAGTTCGCTTCTTGGCGATTCGTCCTTATATCGAAAAAGGAGATTAATTGGTTCGTAAATCGAATTTTCCCCTCCCCCTCCTCGTGCCTTTATATTCTTTTAGTTGTTAAGAGTCGTTCATATTAACTTAAGGAAATAGACTCAACTTTCTTCTCCAAAGAAAAGGAAAGTAAATTGAGTTTCTCGAGCATGTATCAATGCAGATTGATCGAAATACGAAGAGAAATTCTTGGGTAAAAAGGTGAAAGACTTGTTTTATTTCTGTGCCGAAGGATATTGAACGAATAATATTCGAGTCCTTAGGTGAAAGTAATTTATTTTTTTTATTTCGTTTATTGAATCACCGAGTTTTTGTTTATTTTTTGGATAAGATGAGAGTTACTTCAGTGAATGTGAAGAGTAGAAACAAAGTGCACTGGAGAAATTAGAGGCATTGAAAACTAATCATAATAAAATGATACTATGTTTGTAAATACTCATTTTTGCTTAAATACACTTTAACCCAACTAAAATTGTACGAACATACTTAGGGCTGCTTTCGGTTCGGATTTCCCCGGATTTGTCCTAGTTTTGGGAGCGTCCGGGGGCCGGGTTAAACCCGGGCACTTTTTGTTTCAGGGGTGACCACGATCCAAGACTAAAAGAGGACTTAATCCGGTCATTCAAGGAAACCAAGTTTTTAATTTCAAAGAACTCATTGTCCAACCGAATTCTTTTCAGATCAAAATGATCAAGCAGGTGCCAATCGGTATAAGAGCCATTAAGCTTTAAGTAGCTTACCTGATCCGGGACTTTGACGATCGTCCAGCCAACAATCGACGAAACGATGACGCTTTAATATTCCGGTAGTGAGAGACGAGAGGCGGGGGTTGGCTTTATGGTCGATCGAAGGGCTGCCAGTAGCGTTATCGCATTCCAAACGATATCCGAGCATTTGGCGGTAATAGCGATCAGTAGAACGATCAAGCCCGATATCGAGTCTGTTTATGCGACAACCGAGACCAGAACGGACGAGAACAAGGACGAATTTTACGATCAGCTTCAACAGACGCTAGAACCGAGTTAATGATTCTCGCGGGGAGCTTAAATGCACATTCAGGAGCAGATCGACCCGGCTGGGAAGGAACGACGGGCAAATTCGGACAGGGAGTAATTAACGACAACGGCTTACGATTGCTTTCATTCGGATCGTCAAACAACTTGATCGTTGGCAAAAGCATTTTCCATCATCCACTCAAACACCAACTCACTTGGCGAAATCCATCCGTAGAAGAAAGGCAATTGTCGGGGTCTATTGTGGAGTGTGCAAGGGAGTTGTGTCCACCTATCCGTAAACGGACGGGGCCATGGATCTCGGGCAGCCGTCTGGACCTCGTCGATCAGCGGAAGAGAATGAAACACGTCGACTTTGACCAATACCGACGATTGAACAAAGAAGTTCGACAGAAAATGAAATCGGAACGAGAAGCCTACTGGAATAACGTTGCGGCCGATATGGAAGAAGCGGAGCCGAGGCATGAGTGGTGAACGCTGTCGGACCTTTTGTGACTTCTTCCCATGAATGCCTGCAGCGGTGGAGAGAATTCTTCATTCTTCAACCACGATCCGCCGCAAGGTCCAACAGTTTTTCGATACCGAACCGACAGTTATCGGGGTGATGAAGGCAATAAAATCCCTGAAAATGGAAAAGTTCCGGGATAGATCAAGTAACCGCTAAGATGATCAAAGCCAGAGGTGATGTCCTATCACAACGACTTCAGGTCCGAATAACAGCGCCGCCGTGCTCACAACGGACGGATCGAGGGCCAGTGATCACCTCGATGAAACCAAAATCGAGGTTTCGAGGTTCAAATATTTGGGATCATTGGTTGAGGAAACGAAAGTAGCATCGACGTCCGACGTTCACAGCCTCATCGGCCAGGCAACAGCAGCCTTCGCCTCGCTCAAGTGGTGCATATGGAAACGAACAAATATTTCCATTAAAACAAAAGTAGGCATTTACCGAACGTTGATCCTTCAGATTCTTCATTATGGATCTGAAACGTGGACACTGCTCAAACTGGACGTTAAAAAACTCGAGGTCTTCCAAATGCGAAGGTTGAGGCAGATCCTCAGTGTCTCACTACGCGGTCGCCTTCGAAGCAAGACCAGTCAGGCAAAGATGCGATCAATAGACCCTGATCGAAGAAGAAATGCAAAAGCGTCGACTACGGTGGTTTGTACATGTTTTCCGAATGGATGTTGACCGCTTGCCACGTAAACTTCTTTGGCCAGACCATCCCGCGGGCTGCAGAATCCAGCGATCGGCACCGAAGAAAATCTAGCTAACGAATATCGAGGGTGAACTAAAGAATCGACGGTTATCAGTTACGGAGACTCGAGACGTCGCCAAAAACCGGCAAGAATGGAAACGAATCGTGAATAGAGTTCGAGACCCAGCGGCACCGACAGCAGGGCATGTTTAGTGGGGACGTCCCACTTGGACCGCCAGCTAACAGATCAAAGAAGAAAGAAGAAGAATGAATCGTTATGGCATATTAGATAACCTGCTACCTGCTCCTCGCGCGGTTAATCGTCCAAGAAGTGGATCTGGCGCAAGAAGTTAATCGTCCAGATCAGTCGGCGGCCGCTTGCCCTATGGATACCACTGGGAGTTAGTATGGAGCGAGTTAGTATGGAGTGCTTCTAAATATAAAAGACCTTCCAGAGCTCCTCGCCTTGAATGGTATTTTTCAAAAATATGTGGTGCGGGTCTCGGTTTCTGGCATCCACCACGCTATTTATTCCTAACCCTGCCCTTCTTAATTTTCTAAATAACTATACCTGGTAGGACTGTGCTTATTCCAGCGTTTTAGTATCACTTCCAGGGGGTCTTATCGCCATCCATTTATATGGTAGTTGCTTGGTGTCTTGCGAACTGCTCTGGATAGCGGTATGCAGCACCACCTTAATCCTTCAGTAGAGATTTTAACGACAGGCTTATTTTCACTTTTGAAAATACACCTCTAAGCCACTTAAAAGGCTGTGATATTTTCATAAATTTGTAAAAGGCGGTAGGAGGGGAAAAACAATGTTTTCCCTATCCATACAGTTTGTGTCTGATTTTTGGTGAGAGAAGCACGAAGGGCCAAAAATAAAATAATAACCCTAAAATTCTGGGTTTGTTAAAATCGTGTAAAACTAACTAAAATTAAAAAAGCTTAGGAACGCTCCCCTTCCCCGAAGTGGGAGTTAGTAGCGGAAGATCCCCCAATATTAATCGGTTTTATAATTGTAGAAAGAATTGTCAACCTGAGGACTAATGGTCCTATTGTAAGGAGAACCCGCAGTTCAAACCTAATCAACGAGGTGATATCAGTCCATGGGGATGAACAAAATCATCCTACCGCTGTAAGGAAAAAAACAGGTTAACAGGGACATTTTCGTAATAGTTGCTTTGGTAGTAAGGTGGTGCTGAAGGTGGACCTGAGGAAAAAACTCGCCGAATCCGCGCAGCCCTTCCACCAAAACCGGATCAGGGCCGTTTAGGACCTGGACGACCATAAGAGAGAAGGAACGATGATTTGATGTTCATGATTATGCTAGTTTTCCATTTGTTATACGTTTATAGTGGGAACGGTTTTTAAAGAAAAATTGGTGAGTCGAACCAATACAGGAAACACGTCATGGTACCAGGGCGGTTTTTTTTTCGGGCACCCATTAGGTGAATTAATTTATGTTGCAATCGGCATTGCTTCTAGTGTATTGGATTTCAATAATATTGATTTTATTGTAGATATGTATTTTTGACCCTATTGAGTGACATTTTGGATTTTATTATATTGAATTTAATCATTGAATGAATGCTAAAAGTTGGAGTCTTTTTTCATTTGGAGAGGGGAAAAATTAGTTTGCAAAAATTAAAGAAGAATTGGAACCGATCCAGTTTGATGGATTACCAAAAATATACTGGGAGGAGAAGGATATTGTGTTTGCCACTGCAAGAAGGCTGTAATGAAGCTGGGAAGGAGTTTTATTTTTAAAGAAGTGCAGCTCTAAGGAGAGGATCCAAAGGCCAGTTTGCTAATTATGCGGTTAATTCAAATTTGAAGAAAAGTTTAGCGTTAAAATAGGTGAAATTGTTGTTGAAGACATAGAAATTGCCGACGAAGTATAACGCCTGGAATTTTGGGACGAACGTGAGCCCCAGCTTGTTGAACATCAACTATAACGGAAAAAAGTGCATAACGCGATATTGAAGCATCAGTGTAGTGTGTAGTGTGTGTTATAAAATAGGAAAAGTTGTGAAATATTACATAGGTTAGTGCTCATAGTTTCCAGTTACAAATTTTATCACTATTATTTTTTATAGGTATTAAAAGAGAATTGTCCATTAGTGACAATTTCTGGAGAGTTTGCTTAAAATGACTTACATGGATAATTTATTCAAGAAAACTTCTTCTTTTTTATCATTAGAAAGAAAACTAGAAATTAGACGATTAAGGAGGCATCTTCCATTTGATTTAAAATTATTTTTTTCTTAGAAATCTCAAAGTAAAGGTTTTCGAAATTGCGGTTAGTATAGATAAAAAGCTTTATTTTGTTTAGAGGATAATAGGTTTGGACAGAAAATGATTAAAGATTTTTTTCAAGTCCCACCAAATTTTAGAAGCACCACAGTTGATAATAGAGGCAGAACAAGAAGAAAAGGAATTGTGAATTAATATATAGCTAGGATTTCCTAGTTTCCCTTTATATGTATATCTTTAGTACTACGAATATTTTATTAGCATTGATAAAGAGTAGTCCATTAGAGACTGCGATAGTCAAGCAGACAGCCACCGAAATAAAGCGACGCCTTGAGAAGGAGAAGCGTAAACGACAAGAGAAAATTGAACAGGAATCGGAAGCAGATAATGCTTTGTAAATAAATGATAAAAAAAAAATTGTTTGAATTTTCATAGCCAGTTCAGGTGAAGACAGTAGTTTAATATTTTGCCTGTTTCATAGCCAAAGAAAAGATCTTGTTTTCTTTGTAATAATCCATTTCTAAGATTATCCATAATCCCACAAACATCTAAAATTGTGATAGTCCATTTGTTAGGAGTTTTGACCTCTAACTAAATGTTAACTAACGAAACTTTTTTTAAAAAATAGTTTTTAGTGAGTAGAATATGTTAAAAAAAGTTTCGGAAAATTGGTGTACGCTACCCCTAAAAACAACTCCCTAAAATCAGAAAATTCTGTTTTTGGCTAATATCTCTCAAACGGCAAGTCCTATCATATAGATTTAAAGTACTCATATCCCCTTATTCGCAACTTGCATAGGTCATCAGATGTTCAATAAATCCTCTGTTGGACTACGTGGCTAATATTTTGAGGGCTGAATCCTGAATGGTTTTGGAGACAAAAAATTGTTCAATAGAGGTGGCAAGGATAAGGGTGTTTACGAAAGAAAAAAAAATATTTTTTAAATATACAGTGCTGCGTAAAAAATTAAGACCACCTACACTTTATCATGAAACTTTTACTTTCGATGCCTACATCTTTCGAATGATATGTTGGGATAAATAAATGAAACATTTTTTTTTTTTTTTTTTTTTTAAGAAAAAACCAAGCTTAGGTGTAACCCTTTGTACTACCAGTCCGTCATGTCGTTCAGTTCATGGTGCAATGTCTAGTAGTAGCTTGGTTTGAAGAATAGAGAAGAATAGGAAAGGTTAGAGGGGGTCTGGAGGGTGTAGAAGAAAATGACGATGAACCTCACGTTTGAACTCTAAGATGTTGTACGAGTTCGGAAATACTGACTGCGGGAGATCATTCCACAATCGAGTTGTTCTATTCATAAACGAACTTCTAAACCGTATTGTGCGTGAACGAGGGGGCTGTAGGGTATGGGGGTGAGCCGAGCGGGCTAGTCTTGTGTTGCGGGAAAAGTATTGCCGTGCAGGCAGGAGGTCCTGAATTTCGGTGGAACAGTCGCCATGGTAATAGCGATAAAGTATGGAGAGGGCTGCTACATTCCTACGGTGGCTCAAGGTGTCTATGGAGGCGCGAAAGGGGCCATCACCAATGAGTTTGAGGGCACGATTTTGCACCTTGTCGAGACAAGCCAAGGTGGTTTTTGGGGCGCCTGCCCAGATATGTGAGTTGTATTCGAGGCGCGGCCGAATGTAGGATTTGTATATTGTAGCCAGTGCGGCCGGCATTCAAATTGTACCTAAATCTAGTGTCTATTTTCTGCAATAATTTCATTAAAATAAAACAAGACGGTATTGCAATATAAATTATAAATGCACTGTAATTATCTGCAAAATGCGCTGCAAAATGAATGCTGGCCGGTTAGAACAGGACAACTTCAGGAAGCAAAAAAATTGTGAAAAGACGTGTTGGAAGTTCTTTCCTCAAGTTAGTTAAAGAAAATCGAGCCCTGCTCTTTCGGCAGATATCCATTATGCAAGCGTCTGCTGGTCACATTTGACGAATCCTTTGCGCAAAAGGATAGTTTGATCGGACCACAATAAAAAAACTTCACATGCAAGAGTTTTGTGGCGTAGAAGGTAACGCCCACAGGAATTGGAATCCACAAGACTGGAACGAATTTTTTTCACAGATGAAAATGAAGCCAAGCCAAAGCCAAGTGAATGTGGTCTTAATTTTTTACGCAGCACTGTACTTAAATTTGAATAATTCCTAGACGAATTACCGTAGAGCAACGTAATTCGGTTCGTCTTTTAGATAAATATGAACAGGAACTTGAGTGAGTCTGTTTAGAAGATATGTAATTAAAAAATGTGATCAAAATCTCAATATTCTTCGTTTTTTTAGAAAAATTCCAATATTTAGCATTTTGGTCATATTATTTATTTATTTATTTATTTAAAGAAAGAAAAACATATTTGTACAAATAAGAACAAGCCTTTACATGTACATAGGCCAAAGGAGATGTTGATTGTATGGAAATGTGATAACCTACATTACTTTAGATGAGACATCAAAGAAAGAAAAAAACAGAAAAACATTAAAAAAAAAAAGAAAAATTGAAAATTTAAAATTACTACTACTTTACTATCTAAATTGACTAAATTAGGGGGCTGAAAAATTAACAATAAGTTGCCTTCTGAACTTTCCTACAGCACCAGCTCGCTTAACATCTAACAGGTAGAGAATTCCACAAACTAGTGACGTGAACAAAAAATAAGCGTTTAGATTGTAAGCACGAGTAATGAGGCATAAGTAAATTATTAGTTCTAGTAGATTGAAAGAATGTGAGTTTTTCTCGGAGACAGTGCGGTTTACCCGAAACGAGGAGTTTATAGAGGAATACGATAAGCCGAATTTTAAGATATGTCGAGAAAGAACAACCAAGGAAATCTTGAGAATATGATGAAACGTGATTGAATCGGCGGATTTTATAAACGTATCGGACAATAGAATTGAATGCTACATTCAATTTTAGCTGGGAGAATGAATCGAGTTTACAGAAGATTACATCACTATATGTTATTAAGGGCATTAAAAGAGATTTAGCAAGCTTTGAGCGAGTATGGAGTGGTATAAAGTTCGACGTACACCAAAGTTTTCGTAGACTGCTAGACCTTGCCAATTATATAGTTAATATGATCCGACCATGTTAAATTCTTATTCAGAAAAACCCCCAGACTCTTTACCTTATCACAAAACGGAATGATATTACGGTTTAATAATACTGCAGGGAATCCATTGGTATTTATAACATTTTTAGATATGACTATTGCTTGAGACTTGTCAGGGTTTAGTTGCAATCTATTCCCTCTCGCCCACCCAGAAATCGCCTCGAGGTCTTTATTGATTCGCCAAATACAATCCTCAATCATGCCAAGTCGGCAGCTAAGGTAGATTTGAACATCGTCCGCGTACATAATTCAGTTCTTTTGGGAGATCATTAATGAAGAGAGAGAAGAGGAGCGGACCAAGTATAGAACCTTGAGGTACGCCCTTAGATAGGAGTGAAAAACTGGACTCATAATTGTCTGTGCAAACCTTTTCAGATCTACCGCTTATGAAATTCCAAATAAGACGGACAGCGGACGATGAGAAGTTGAATTGAGAAGATATTTTCTGGCATAAAAGCGTATGATTTACAGAGTCGAAAGCTTTCGAGAAGTCCAGCAGTGAGAGAATGGTTAAATGATCATGATCAATGTTCAGGCGTAGATCATCAGTTAACTTTAGGAGGGCAGTACTACAACTGTGGTTCTTCCTAAAGCCATGCTGGAATTCAGTTAAAAAGGAATTAGATTCAAGGTATTGGACCATTTGAATGTACATTAACTTTTCTAGAATTTTGGAGAGGCAAGAAAGGATACTAATGGGTCGGAAGTCCTGCGGAAGAGAGGCATTGGATTTTTTAGGAATTGGAGTAACTTTTGCTTTCTTCCACAAAGATGGGAAAGTAGAAGACGTTAGACAGGAGTTAAAAATGTGGGTGAGAAAAGGAAGTATGGAGGGAAGAATAATTCGAAGAAATTTTAAACTAATGCCGTCAACGCCGACTGCATTTGATCTAATAGAGTTGATGACAGAAATAACGTTCTCCTCTGACACTCTCTTAAAGCGAAAACCGGAATCAGAAAAGATGTTCGAAACGACACAGGAGAAACTACTGGAGGATTCTGATATTGAAGCGGAGTTGATTATATCACTGTTGCCGCTGGAAGCAGAGCCAACAGATGTAAAAAAGTTGTTAAGAACAGTGGGATCAATGTCAACTTGTGATAGATGTTTGCCGGTAACTCCGATGTTGCGAAGGTTCTTCCAGAGCACTTGAGGGGGTAAATTAGCATCAAGTTAGGCTGTGTAATAGTCCGAACGTACATAGTATGAACGTACATATCTTGTATAAACGGAATAATTAGAATTACGGCTTATACCGAAATTTTTCGGCTTAAACCAAAGCTATAAGAATGTAATTGTGAGAATCTATAGATATTAAATACCCGTTTTTACGTTAATTCGAAATTTTGGCGCAATCTCGAATAAAATCGATTTAGTTTTGCTGCTATAAACTTCGCAATTGACAATGTTAACATTTGAGATTTAGGTTGCGTTCAAAATGAGCGTTTATGCGGCGACCGTAAAATGAATCCGACAGAAGTCAAATAATGCGAAATAAAGTATTTTCGCGCACTTTATTGTTCGCGTAGAGTATAGAGTATAATTCACTTTTAATCTGGGTTGGGTCAGAAGGATTCTGGGGTGGGCCTGGCTCTCCTGGCCCCTTCGCTTGCTACGCCCATGCTCCAGAGGACTCTGTTTTATACTACAGCTCTAAGTTTCGTCCAGGATCTTCCACATTCTTCCAGGTCTCGGTCAATACTTTTTCCCAAATTGCCTGCAACGTATCTGCGTATATCGCGAGAGGCTGGTCGAAGTATTTTCATTTAAAGAAAAAAAAAGGCTCGACCGAATGTTACGGAATATTTTTCAGAGCATGTTTATTTAATATTTTCCGATCGGCACCTCAAAAATATTGATATCGTACCTACTGGTACAAAAATCACGACCGTCGTTTAAAAAAACGGCTTGACCGAATTTTATGAAAATCTTTTTAGATCATATTTCCGTTTCGAAGTCGTCAAAATTAAGTGAGGCGATTTTTGCGATTTTTCGACCCCCCTTGGTAAGATTTCGCGAGATTTGGCTCGACCCCCTCCCCCTTCCCTTCTAATCTCACGTGAGATTTTCAGATTTTAAAAAAGACTATAGTTTTTAACACTGAAAATATGTATTTACTGGCGTAGCCACAAGCTTTAATTATAGATAACTGATAATTCAAACTCCTACTTGCCCTTCTCTATTCCACTCGCTTTTTTCGCTTGTAGTGGACACACAACTATCAAAACGTGAGCATTCATAATCACGAGAATTTCATTTCGCTAAAATTCGGCGAGGGCCTTTCCTGTAGTTCTATATTCTAATGGCCTTTTCGCGAGTGCCTGTAAAGTTTTAATGGAGGCCGTGGACATTTTTGAACTTGAATTAACAACCTAATATGCTAAACTGTCGTCTTCGCCTGTGTGTCTGTAGGGAATCATGACGTCATCTGCATGTCACGGCATGTCAGGCGGATATCTGAAGTCCTCATCCCTCAGTTAGAGTGAGTTTTGTGTGGCCTTCATTGAGCCGTGTCTGCGTAAAGGTACAAAAACCACGAACGTCGTTTAAACAAAACAAAAAAAACGGCTTGACCGATTTTTATGAAAATCTTTTCATATCATATTTCCGTTAATACGTTTCGAATGACATGAACGTACGCACACACGCATACATATAAATTTCTTTTCACATTTATCCCAGTAGGACCTGTAAGCTTACAGAAGTACTGAAATAAGCGCTTACTAGTAAGGGGAAGGCCTTACCATACCCCTTATAGAAGTGCTTATTTTTACACACGATGTCATAGGAGGTAAGGCCTTACTTTTTTAGTTTCCCTAGAGTAGTTACATAAGTACTTACCTTAGAGTACTTACAGAACTGCTTATCTATAAGGGGTATGGTAAGGCCTACCCCTTACGAGAAAGTGATTTTTTCAGTACTGTAAGCTTACAAGCCCTACTGGGGTATTGCAAAAATACGAAAACAAATGAGTCATCGGGCAAATTCTCACTTGTTTGGGTCTAATTATGGATTACCCCTTACCATCTGCCTTCTATTGTAATTGGTTATATAAGGGCTCATCCAACACCAAGAAAATAAAGGGTACCCCTTACCAGATCACTTCTTATATCAGTGCTCCATCGGTAAGGCCTTCCTAGAATTCCTACTGGTATGTTAAAAATGCTAGTGGGGCCCTTGAAAAATGAAAATACCATGAAAATTACGATTTTTATTTTCGCTCCGATAGCAAATAACTTTCCTATTTATAAACTGCGAAGTTAATAAATCTTGCAATCAATAGTGGTTAATATTCACAATGTTCATTGGTAACATTTAAATTTTGAAAGATCTTCCTGCATTCATTAAAATTCTTAAAAAAACAGAGAAAATCGAATTCCTTCAAGTCATCCCTCTGTTGTCTTTAAATTTGATCCTCTTTAATATCTATCAGCATTTTATTTTCAAAGCCCTAATACATCGCGCGATAATTTAATGAGATACGAGCAGAAGCGCCTTGTTAGTGTAACTATGCCATGGGACAAAATAAAATAAAGGAGCGAAGGATACAGCAGCAGCACCATTACCAGCAACAACAACAACAACAGAAAGGAAAATCGAAAGTCGCTCGATATCACAAGGCGGCACATTCTTAAGGGATTCCTATCAGCAAACAAGTTGCTGACTAGAATTAGTCGAAGGATACGTGAAATAATCACCTCGGGGAGCTAAGATGAAGATTAAACATACACTCCGTGAAGAGCAGCACACTGACGCATCCATATATATTGAATAGGGAACGATCCTTGGGCACCGGAATTATTTTATGATATGTACACAGATGCACATACACACATACAAAACTGGTACTACACCCCCAAAAAAAAACACCATCAAGTATCAAAGATTCCCTTCGTCCTGGGCACGGCATGCTCGCCTCTTTTCCATCTTCTTGATTTTCAACGACGTACACTCCGTTAGCTTTTCCATGAAAGTTTCCTTCATAAGAGAATTTAACAAGGAGCGAGTCCTTGAAGTTAATTTGAACTTGATTAACTGGCTGGGTAAATAACGGTAACCGGGGTACAAAGGATTTTGACACCACATTGGGGGGGTACTTTAAACCCTTTTTTTGAGTCAACATACTTTCGCTGCGGACATGGTAGAATCCTTTTTCCAGGAAAGGCAACGCCGAGTATTTTCTTATATAAAATAAATACCAGAGCCAGGCAGAATTCCCTTTAATTTTTCAAGGACGATTTTATTTAGAAATTAGATCCTTTTTTGATTTTGTACAAATTTTAACATTGACTCATGAACTGTGTGGATGTAAGGTCAAGGCCGGCGTGTGTTCAATACCATTGCTGCTTTGCATCCCCGACTACAAACTGACGATGGTAATTTAAACATGGCGAAAATGTTATTAATTGTTGCGGCAAATGCTGTAACTTAATTTCGTTTGAAAGGTCCTTCTCGGGAATTTTCGGCCATAAAATCCTGTGGCCCTTACATCTGTGGCTAATGCGATGCATTTAACTAAATGGGCGTTAATTGGTGGTGTGGATAATAAAGAGGATCCCATTATTGTTCTATCTTCATTTCGTCCTTTTGTTAAATGAGGTGCACAGTTTCATATTCTCGAATTACACAATTCTATACTTTACAAGAAATGATATTTTAGATAGTGGTCAGATGAATTATTCGGTTGACCCAGTTGGGTCTTTGGGTTGGCCTTTTTGGATATTATCGTGTTTTTAACCAGATTCCAATTTCATGTTGCTGTGCCCCTCAGGGACGTTGAAGGACATACTAAATAACAGTAAAAAAACAGATTCCATAGAGCCTACAAATGTGATTATTAAATTTGTTATTAGACTTACTTTTTTCAGAAGAATGTGGCTTTAACCAAATGACTCTCAAACTGCAATTGGGGTGGCATACGCGGATAATAACGTCAAGACTAAAAAACCGGTTTTTAGGACAGAGAGGCAAAAGAAGAGAGAAAGTTTTATTTTTATTTATTTACTAGCAAAAACCCGCGTGCCTTGCAACGGCTTTTAATAAAACAAAATTATGTGTGCGTAGTCCGAGATAAAAAAGGGTATAATGAAACAAAGAACAAACATGCATAACATGGTTATGTTACCTACAACTTTTTTTAAAATTCGAGGTTAATCATCGCTTATCGGAAAACTTTTGTACTACGTGGACAACAGATACTTAATCAATTATATTCAGAATATGTCTTGTGCGCGTAGATTTGACCTTCCCAGATAATTGGCACTCTGAACTTGCCCCATGGCGAACATGGCTTGAGACTAAGATTTCCAACATTATAAGACGACATTACAGATTTGATCCTGAAAAGGGCAGTTGCTGCTTCCCGTTTTCGTGTTTCGTCGTTTCTGGTCATACCGCTCGCACGGCAGGCTAACAATTCACTGTAAAGCTTGTTTATAAACGATGTTCGATGTTTCTCTTGTAAGTATTACAACGTTTGCGGCATTACTGGGCTGAGTCGACTTAGTTGAGTTGATATTTTCCAAATCGTCATAAATGTCGATTATCAAAATTTCCGCGTTTACTACGAACTTTCAAACAACAGCCACCAGCAGCAGCCTCACTGTCACGATTCTCACTAATCTCAGAACGTTTTCTATATGCTATGTTGAGGAGAATAGTACTGCATTCTGAGTTTTCCGATTGCGCTCTCATCTTTGGCTTTAAATGACGTTTTCCAATATGTCCCTAAATTTGTGATCATTTCAGACATGCATCAATATCATCGGCCCACATATTTGTCCGGACAGCCGGCAACATTTGCCTGGAGTCTATGCCAATTAAATCTCGCGGTGTTCTGTTAAGAGATACTTTATTTGCCATAGTACACTCATCGCATTCCCAGACAGCCATCATGCAGTCTTGTAAAACTTTAGATTTTTTCCACGCAGGTTTTTAGATTTGTTCCACGCAGGATTTTCCATATCATCTTCTTCGATCGGTATCTTAAACATAGAATGAGCTGTTTTTCCTGATGTGAGTAAAGTAGCCGCAATCTCTGGTACTGTCCTGTTTTCATATTGGTCAAACAACCTACCTTTCAAAATGTAAAAAATCGTGAGACTTTACCAATATTCTTATTTTATTAACACTGGAACTTTTCGCTAGCGCCCCATTTATTATATATACTGGCTGGAGCAATAAAAAGTTTACGATCAACATTATTTTTTACTTTTTAGTTCATTTAAAAAAAAGCATATTTTTAAGTTTTTTAAACTATATTTTTTGTTTTCTACCTTTTAGTCTATCTTGCGCTATTTTGTGGTGACCGATATTTAGAATGAAGTCACCCAGCTTACTGTACTATACTCATCATACACTTTTATTTGGTATCCGTACCGTGAGCGTTGTAAGAAAAGGTAGTTCGCCATTTTGTATATAAGCTAATAGTATTCTACTTGTAATATCCTTTCAGTTGATACCCATACTGATAGCGGTGTAAATAAAAGAGTAATCCGACATTTTTTGTTGGCCGCCATTTGTACCGGCCGCCATTTTGAATTTGGAATGACACCAAATAGAAAATTATATTATACTTATCATTTGTTACCCATGTCGGCGGTCGGCGAACACAATTGGGAAATTCGGCCGCCATCTTGAAACAGTCAACTTGACTTTTTTACAAAATGGTCAGATTGCATTGTCTCGTGAACTGTACATGTGTGCAAAATTTGAAGCTGAACGGTTATATGGAAGTGGGTCAAAATCAATTTTCAATATTTCTCTACATACATATGTACATCCATACATACATACAGGTATAGCTAATATATAGTGTATATAAATAGCCTTAAACATGCTCGCCAAAATACTGAATCTTCCAGTGAAAGTCCCATCCCAATCGGATTAGCCGTTTCCGAGATTAGCCCGAACAAACAGACAGACAGACATACAGACATAAAGACATACAGACAGACAAAAAATTTAAAAATGCGTGATTTCATTTTAAAATCATGTAAATAGCCATATGAAATTAAAAAAACACAATTATTTTGAAATCACAGACAGGCACTCCAATTATATTTATATAGATAGAAGATGTCTCCTGGCGATTCAATAAAATTCCTTCAGTATGGAGCTAACATATATACACCCAACAACGACTCGCTCGTCTCTATCAGCAAAATATTTGTCTTTATCGAGTGAAAAAGAATCCCCTACAAACGATCAGAAAGACTATGTCCCTATCTATTATTACAACCAATAAATATACTTCATAGCCTGAACGACGAAAGCCAAAAAGTGGAGGTAATTTTTAAAAGAATCAAAATTTCTGAAAAGGTAGTATTTGCAAGGCCAATAATAAATATCCACGTCCGCCATTCGAAACCTTATTCTACTATCGGATCACAATGAAAAACTGATACAATAGCCGGAAAAAATTATCCCTGATAAGAGTACTAACTTTTTTATCATCGCAATTGTAGACCCGAAAGAACTCTATTTAAATATCCATTGTTGTATTTAGATAAAGCCTACAATTGGAATGAAAGGTCAATAACCATATGAAGTTAGAAAAACAAAATTATATTTTGAAATCACAGACAGAAACGCCTTTTATATTTATATAGATAGAAGATAGATTGGAATGATGCCACTCAGGTAATAGTATTTTACTTATCATATCCTTTCGTTTGATACCTATATCGGGTGGGTTGTAAAGAAAAAGTAATCCGCCATTTTGTATTGGTCGCCATTTTGAATTTGGAATGACACCAAATAGGTAATTGTACTGTACTTATCATCCCCTTTCATTTGATACCCATGTCGGGGGTCGGGGGCGCAATTGCGAAATTCGGCCGCCATCTTGGAACCGCCATCTCGATTTATTTACAAAGTGGTCGGATTGCATTGTCACGCGAACTATACATATGGGGGCCTCGGTAGTCTAGAGGTAAGGCGCCTTACTGCTATCCCCAGAGGTCCCGGGTTCGAATCCCGGTGGCGCCACGGTCCTTCGCCTTTCCCACCTAACTTTCCTTCTTTCTTCTTCCCTCTTTACATTCCTGATTCCTCCTGTCATAGCCTTCCCTAGTCCTTCCCCGCTCCACCAAGCGCATGCCTTCGGTTGGTTGATGAGATTCAACTCGTTTCAGGAGGCATAACACTCCAGCGAGTTGTTGTCGACGCCCCGATGTCAGAGTCGCGAAATGGTTTCGAGTAGGGAGAATAAAAAATATCGCGGCTAGATTGTGACAGTTACTTCCTTCTCTTCTCTCTATCTTCCGGCTAGAGCTGCTGTTCGACATTCTCAAGAGATGCAAGTTCCTCCTCCAGCCAGCCGCATTGGCTACAATATACAAATCCTACATTCGGCCGCGCCTCGAATACAACTCACATATCTGGGCAGGCGCCCCAAAAACCACCTTGGCTTGTCTCGACAAGGTGCAAAATCGTGCCCTCAAACTCATTGGTGATGGCCCCTTTCGCGCCTCCATAGACACCTTGAGCCACCGTAGGAATGTAGCAGCCCTCTCCATACTTTATCGCTATTACCATGGCGACTGTTCCACCGAAATTCAGGACCTCCTGCCTGCACGGCAATACTTTTCCCGCAACACAAGACTAGCCCGCTCGGCTCACCCCCATACCCTACAGCCCCCTCGTTCACGCACAATACGGTTCAGAAGTTCGTTTATGAATAGAACAACTCGATTGTGGAATGATCTCCCGCAGTCGGTATTTCCGAACTCGTACAACATCTTAGAGTTCAAACGTGAGGTTCATCGTCATTTTCTTCTACACCCTCCAGACCCCCTCTAACCTTTCCTATTCTCCTCTATTCTTCAAACCAAGCTACTACTAGACATTGCACCATGAACTGAACGACATGACGGACTGGTAGTACAAAGGGTTACACCTAAGCTTGGTTTTTTCATATAAAAAAAAAAAAAAAAAATTCACTCTATACGAAAAAATAGGTTGTCGACAGTACAAAGGAGCCTCTAGTCTGTCACATAAAAAAAAAAAAAATACAGTCATACAGACAGACAAAAATTTTAAAAATGCGTGATTTCGTTTTAAAATCATGTAAATAACCATATAAAATTAAAAAAACACAATTATTTTGAAATCACAGACAGACACTCCAATTATATTTATAAGATTTTTTATTTATTTGTACATAAGTAAGCGGAGGTACACAAGACTTACATCTTTTAGAGTACAATACTTTTAATTTAAACAAGGCAAAAACAAAAATACCTAACCTAATCTTACAAACTAAACATACTAGAGTTATGGCTATTAGAAAGAAGAAGAGGAAAGAGAAAGCTAAGTAGTAAAGTAGTTCATTTTCATTTTCTTTTTCTTTTACTTCTTTTAAATTGAAAATTAATTTTAATTTTAAGTTTAATTTTAATTTTGTCATTAATTCTATTTTTAATAATTTTTATAATATTTTCCGGTGTTACAGTACTAAATAAGATGTAAATCTTAATAAATCTTATTTATAGTGGGTGATAGGAGACTGTCATGAAGCCAGAGCTCGCGTAATGTCCCATAAATCTTGGAGAGCATTAGTGAGACTTGATCACAGCAGGTCAGTTTAGCATTAATATCAATGCCAAGATTATGGACCCGATCAACAATTGGAAGAGGAATGCTACCCAGAGAAATGAGTGGCATTCTGTCGGGGAGCGTAGAAAGACGACTAAGCACAAGTACATATGATTTTATAGGGTTTAATTTAAGGTAGTTGAAAGCACTCCACTCATTTATTCGAGAGAGAGGGTTATTCAGGTCATAAATACAGGAATCAATTTGGCAAGAAGGGCAAGAGGTATACAGTTGGAGATCATCAGCATACAGATGAAAGGAACAGTGGTCGATAGTAAAAGGTAGGTCATTGATATACAATGAAAATAGTAGGGGACCAAGAATTGAACCTTGAGGAACACCAGAAGGCACCTGTAGAAAAGAGGAAATAACATTATTATGACGAATATTCAACACGTACTTTTAATTTGTGCTCGTTGCCGTAGGTTTTAAATCATTGCAAAAAGCTGTGAAATAGTGCATTTTTTATTTTATATTGAGGGTGTTCTGCAGGTAAATTCCTAAAAAAATCAGAATGTCATCTGAATCTGGATCAGAAAGCGGCCATAAAGTGACAACCGAGGAAACTCCAGTCCCATTAAATATACCAAAAAATGATTTGCGTGCTAAGTATGAAAAACTAAAGGGCAAGTCCCTGGTGGTTGGCTTTCCGATTAACGCAGGGCAAGAATTTGAAGAGTTTAAACAGAGCTTGAAGTTGATGTGTGAACGCATTAAAGATGCACGACGTCAGCGACAAAAAGCCTCTAGGACTATCTTGGTTGACTTTGAGACTCCAGAAGACCGTAATACCCTCGACACACTAGCACACTTAATCTGGGTTATGACGTCAGAATGACGTAGACTCGATTTTATTTCCATATCTTTTATATGGGTCTACGTCATTTTGACGTCATAATCCGGATTAAGGGTGATAGTGTGTCTCCGGTATAAGCTGGGCTTGAAGGAACTGCGAAAAGTCGAAATAAATGGCATGTGGAAATACCTAAAACTGAGAAGGATGGTTATGTCGAGAAACTTATCCAGATGAAAGAACAGAAAATAGCTGAAAAGAAAACGAAACTAAAGCTGAAAAAGGCGGCACAGAAAGAGAAACAACAAGCAGAACGGAAAGATACTGTAAAAGTTTTTACTCCTACGATTATTGTTCGCAATATACCTAAGGACACGCCGCGACTGATATCAAGAAGCTGTTTCCTGATTCTGTCGATCTGAGACTTCAGGTACCGAAAGATGAACAGGCAACTGCAACAGCTACAATAACATTGCCGACACCTAAGGATGCCACATATGCTACTAAGAGGAAGCTGAAAATTGTTGAGAACGAGCTAAAAATGAGCTATGCTAATGTAAACAAAGGGAAGAAGATTGATAATGGGGTTGGTAAACAGGTTAAGGGAAAGAAAAGGAAGATGGACCCGCAAGGTAAGGATCTATCTTCTCCCAAGAAAAGTAGGAAATCAAATATTAAGCCTAGCGTTAAAGAATTAGACACAGAAGCCGGCAAAACTAACGCGAATGAATTAGACGAATCTGAGCTTAATGAAGACGAAGCGGTGGTAAACCGCATTCTGAAAACAAAAGGACCCAAGAAAAATTTTAATAAACAGGTAATAATAAAAACACAAATAAGCCTGGAGGACTCAACAAGAAGTGGACCAAGCCAGGATATAACAAAAGTATTAATAACCCTGGGGGAGATAATGCAAATAGGCCAGGATTTAATAAAAATAAGCCAGGATTTAATCCAAACAGCCCAGGAAATAATAAAAATAATAAGCAGGCCGGGATTCAATAAAAATTTTAACAAGACCGGCGGATTTAACAAAAACTTTAATATAAATTTCAGTCTAATTTTCTCGTGTAGCTTTTTCGTTGAGTAGAGAACTTCTGGACGATATTGCGGTACTGTTTAACGGGTAGATTTCGGGTAACGATTATAAATTTAACATCCTCCGGCCCGCGAAGAGTAAGGCACACTGTCCACGGCGTCGTCATTTGACGAATGCATGCAGCCTACAAATGACGTAAGGCATTTTTTGCATATTAGTTATGTCCACGTATCGTCATACAATCGGCATTCAAGATACAAAACGTTTCATTTTTCTTTCAAGTAGCAACGCGAAAGCACGTCTTGGGTTGGGAAGATGTCAAGTGATGATGAAGATGTGATCATAGCATACAACTTTATTAAACTTTATTTTGCATAACTACCTACGTAAACGTGAAGGAGTGCAGTACACAATCAGTACATTCGGGGATTCAACAACACAAACCCAAAAAACGATTTTGATACCCAATATGACTTTTGAAAACACACCAAAAGGTTTACGTAACTATTTATCAAATTATTTTTTGAAACCTGACTGTGCACTGTCTTGGCAGTGGAATTACTGTGTAATTGAATAAATAAATAAGTACATTATTATTACTCATCAGATGTGTTTGTTTTTTGTGCAACTTCACTCCAAACTCTGTCCGTAACATCTTTCCTTGAGTATTCCGGTAGTTTATTATTATAGATAGAGGCAAGGATACTGCTCAATAATGCCAACAAAATGGACTGCTGAGGTGGGCATTTTGTAAAATAAACACGTCTTTGCGTCTCGCAATACGCTTGAGTAGTAACATGCTGCCGCACGAGCTTCATGACGAACGCATGTCGACAGGCAAACGCGACGTTGCCGCACCGTGGACACAGTTTCGTTTATTTCTACCCAAGATGCAAGCATTCGTCAAATGACGATAGCGTGCGTATGACGTGCGGTATACGTGGACAGTAGGCCTAAGGGGAAATTTCCAGCGGATATAAAAGTTGAGTCGGTCTC
Source organism: Thereva unica (assembly GCA_949987705.1). Taxonomy (NCBI): domain Eukaryota; kingdom Metazoa; phylum Arthropoda; class Insecta; order Diptera; family Therevidae; genus Thereva; species Thereva unica. Next base: position 25,920,363 of record OX465282.1, on the reverse strand, counting down.
CTTAACCTTGAACTATTTGAAAATCGCACCTCACATGCGCGTACCTTGCCATTTCTGCCAGGGTAAAGTTTTTAGATGACAGCCAGTTTCCAAAGTAGTCGAGGCTGCTTCTGGTCGTATACTAGAACGACATTTCAATAAAACCTACCTTCCCTCCAGTATCCGCAGTCTAATTATAAAAAACAGTCACATTAAAATATGCTGGATCCCAGGACATGTTGGCATAAAGGGCAACGAAGCCGCTGATACTTTTGCAAAAAGCGTCCCTGTCTCCGATAATCACTTCACTATTCCTCCTTCAGAATCCTGTTATCGCCAATACACGCAAAGGATTTTTCACACCGAAGCTTCTCTAACGTGGAATAACTCCTCGTCCTTCCTACGCCTTCATACGCCTCTTCCCTTTCCTCCAAATTACAACCCAAATCTTCACAGATCTAGAGCAGTAACTATCTGCAGGATCAGGCTCGGTCACACTCTATTCTCCCACGGACATCTTTTTACCAAAACCGTAGCCCGCACATGTAGTTACTGTCCTAACGAGCCAACTCTCACAGTCAGACATGTGCTAACAGAATGCCTTAAAACTGCAGACATCCTTGGTCAATTCCCTGCCCTCTCATCCTTTCTGGACCCTAGTAAGAATAACGACAATCCTCTTTTTGGACTACTAAGATCGCTAAACTTAATGATGTCTATTTAAAAATATAAGCTTCTCAGCGCCTTTTGGACTACTAGTCTGTGTGCGCTTATTTTGGTCGGTTAGCGCCAGTAGGCCTTCCTGCCTTTTCTAAATAAAAATAAAAATAATAAAATAAAAAATGCACTATTTCACAGCTTTTTGCAATGATTTAAAACCTACGGCAACGACCACAAATTAAAAGTACGTGTTGAACATTCGTCATAACAATGTTATTTCCTCTTTTCTACAGGTGCCTTCTGGTGTTCCTCAAGGTTCAATTCTTGGTCCCCTACTATTTTCATTGTATATCAATGACCTACCTTTTACTATCGGCCACTGTTCCTTTCATCTGTATGCTGATGATCTCCAACTGTATACCTCTTGCCCTTTTTGCCAAATTGATTCCTGTATTTCTGACCTGAATAGCACTCTCTCGAATAAATGAGTGGAGTGCTTTCAACTACCTCAAATTAAACCCTAAAAAATCAGAAGTACTTGTGCTTAGTCGTCTTTCTACTTGTAAATGAAACGAACACAGTCGTTAAAAGCAATTTCAAGTTTACGAGCGCAGGAGGGAGGCATCAAGAGCAGGAAAAATAGACAGACCATGCATGAGAAGAGGTAAAATTAGTGCCTTCACTAAGTACATACGGACAGTCCTAGTGAGAAAACCGCAATGGAACCTCAGTTTCGACAGTTGCCCGTATGTTTTGCGAATGGTTGAACTAACATGATCGCAGCAGGTCATTTTGTCATTCAAGATAACTCTTAGATTTTTCACCTTCTCAACACTTGCTAAAGGGACCCTATTTAAAGCGATAGCGGAGAGGTCAGGACGAAGAGTGGCAGAGTGAGAGAAAAAGATGCAATGAGACTTAGAAGGATTAAGTTGAAGTAAGTTTGAGGTCGACCAGGAAGAAACACGGCGAAGGTCAGCAGCAAGCTCCTCCAAACATCCTTGAATTTGATCATTGGGCGCTGAGATATAAAGTTGCACATCATCAGCGTACATATGAATCTGAGAATGTGTTACAACCGAAGGAAGATCGTTAATAAAGATACTGAATAATAGAGGACCCAGAACGGAACCTTGGGGTGCGCCAGCACGAAGTGGAGCTATCGAGGAACAACAACGACCAAGTATAATTTTCTGAGAGCGGTCGGTTAAAAAGCTTTGCAGCAGTTTGATAGCAGAAGTAGAAAAATGAAGATGAGAGGAAAGTTTCTGCAAAAGTATAGAGTGATTTACGCTATCAAAGGCTTTAGAGAAGTCGAGCAGCAATAGGCAGCAAACGTGATGAGCGTGGAGAGAGTTTCGGATATGAGGAGCGCAGTTTCGCAGCTGTGATGCTTGCGAAATCCCGATTGCCAAACATTCGTCTTCGACTATCACAATACTCAAGGATCTGAGTCGCTATCAGCTTTTCGAGAACCTAAGATTGGACCAGGGTTGCTTGGAGTTTAAAGAGGGATCAAGCTTACGTGCATAAAAACTACGTTTTCGTGATTTGACCTTGCTAGTGACGAGGCTGCGAAGCTGTTTATAAGCATTAAGATATCTAAGGAACCTAGTCTTGCGATAACGCCTGTACATGCACTCTCGCTGACTTATCAAGTCACGGATTTCGCGAGAAAACCAAGTATAGGCCGAATATAGCCTGTGGTTTCCTGTTACCAACGGCACACATTGAGTAAATAAAGTCAGCAAACTTACTTTAGTGTCAACGCAAGTAGTATGATAGATAGCATCCCAAGGCATGGTGGAGGCAGCTACGGACAGTTGATCAGGATTGATGTTACTAAAGTCACGATAAGTATACGAAATAGACGCAGAGGGCACGAGAAGAGAGAACCGAACGGAAAGGAATAATAGGCCATGATCCAGAAAACTAGGAGGGGAAATTTGATGATGCTTTAGCACTGCATCAGTGCAAGTAGCAGCTAGGATATCAAGCAAGGATAGGTTTTGACAATTTAGAAATGTTGGCAGATGATTTAGAATATGAAAGTCCAATGACTCAAATAAATATCTAAGGGGATTCGCACGAGCATTGATTTTGAGCAAATCAGCATTAAAGTCACCTGCAACAATTATGACTGGAAAACTCAGCAGCGATATCAGAGTTGAAAACATTGGGAGGACAATACACACTTGAAAGTTGTTGTAACTTTTTGAACAGAAATTTTTGGCGTGAAAACTAACACATGCACAAATGTATCTTCTTGTCTTCTTTTTCTTTGAGTCTGATATTGACATATCTCCTGGTTAATCGCGTTCGAGGTGTGCACACATTGATATCCCGTGTAGGGATAATAAAGTTACTCTCGGTAAAATAAATACCCATGTACGCCTTTCTTCTTTCTTTGTGCCCCTTTAATCCCTCATGGGACATAGGGCGGAAACAGTTGCCGAAAGTAACATAAAAACCGGTTTTTAGTATTGATATTACGATCCGTGTATGCCAGCCCATTGGTTGCTGTCTAGGGCAGTGGTCACCAAAGTAGGGTATGCGCAGGGCCAGCATTAGGTATTTTGGCGCCCCGTGCGAGATATTTTTGAGCGCCCTTCAATTTTTAGATGTCTCTTTTCGATAGATTTCGGGCGGCGCTTTCATAGGTGTGAATGGTGCACTTGGACCGGGCGCAATTTATCGGGGGCGCAATTTCAGAAATTAAGATTTGAAAAAAATTTAAAACTTGGAAAAAAATGAAAAGTATTCTCATGGGTGCCAGAAATTTCACAAATTGATCCAATTTCTGTCTCTGCACTTTCTCATGCAAGAAAACACGGAAAAATTTAACTTTTCCTAGTGCGGGAAGTTTCCAGAGATTTTAGTTTCGAGATTCGATAAATTCGGAAAACAATCTCCAAGTGAGAGAAAAAACGCTCTTTTATTGGGAGCACTTTTTGAAAATTCTGTAAAAAAAGCACCATATCCACTCACACAAAGCAAAAATTGTTCCGATGGCTCTGTGTACTGCACTGGTACTAACTGGTATAAACTTGAGGGCGTTGTTGCTGAACTTTTAAATGTTGTTTCAAGAATTGTTAAAAGACGTTAATGAACGAAATAAGGAGAACATAACTCCTTGTGGCGAGACCTCCTCTTTAATTACTCTTTTATGTTTGTTCCTTTATACCCCGGCTTCATTGGCGTCAGTCCAATAAAGTTCAATTCAATGCGTTTTTGGCATGTTCAGTTTATGCTTGAAATTGTTGTTGCTTTTTCATCCGAAGTTAGAAATGCAAAAGCTTACTGGAATGATATTCCATTATTCCAGTTGATTACTCTCATTTGAGCGAGCTTTTACGTTCAATCTCAATTTCATGTTCGGTTGGGCAAACTCAGGCTTTATTTCTCCTGAGTTTAATATGCGAAAATGTATGGAAACTCAGGAAAAAACTGATATTCAGGGTAACACTTTGCTCGAAACTGCGTAGACCGGCCGGTGAAGCTGGGGTCTTACTGTCTAACAAATTAATATGGTCGATTTCACACGGGCCAGCCAACAAAACTTGGCTGTAATCGTCTCCTCGTGAAATTCGATTAAGAATAGCATAGGTTTTCATAAGAGCCAACTTCTCCAACAAACATACGTTAGGTTGGTCACACACTGCAGCAGATTCGGCCGAATTTTTTACGGTCGTAGTCGTCCGAATTTTACAAACAACAACTATTATGCTATTCTCATTCGCACATTACACCAGTTTTTTCAGCCGTAGACGGCCGTTGGTTTGATCAAATTAGCTTTGTTTGATTATTCGGCCGAAATGGACTGCGAAAAATTAATAAATGAAGTACACTCCCTTAGAAATTTATGGGACAAGAAGAATAAAATCTACCATAATAGAGATTTAACTCGAAAGTCATGGAGTGAGATAAGTGAGGAAATGAAAATTTCAGGTACTTCAACATTTTTTCAAAACTATTTAATTTATTTGTATTTTATAAAACATTTATTTATCAATAAACATATTTGCACAAAAATATTTAGAACTATCGTGAAAAGCATGCCTACATTTTTCAATTGTCTAATTTGTGATTGAAATAATCTTTATACATATCGCGTATGCTTCCACTAATTTCACTGTATCTGTTATTAGACTTATTTCTAATAGCTGTAAGAATATTGCCTGTATTTTGAAGGGGTTGGGTCTGGTAAGAAATGTTTCCTTCTAAATCAATTATTATATTATGCAATAAACAAATGCATTTAACTATAATATCCACTTTATTAACGTTTGCTTCTATGGGAGTGTTCAAAATTCTCCATTTTGCAGTTAATATGCCAAATGCGCATTCCACTACATTTCGAGTACTGGATAATTTGGTATTGAAAACTTCCTTTTCAGCATCTAAATTTCGTGAGGAATATGGCCTCAATAAATAGGGTTTAAGCGGATATGCTTCATCCCCTAGCAAAACATAAGGTGCTAATATTTGTGTACCTGGTAGGTAGGACCTTTCTGGGAATTTAATTTTACAAGTTTCTATGCATTTATAGAAGTTTGATGAAGCAAATGTGCCACCATCACTTTGTTTCCCGTAGCCGCCTACATCAATAGCAATAAATCGACGATTTACGTCTGCTACTGCTTGAAGAACAATTGAAAAATATTTTTTATAATTATAAAACATAGACCCGCTATTTGCAGGTGCTTTAATACGGATATGTTTTCCGTCGATGCATCCAACGCAATGCGGAAATTTAAGTTTTTCTTCAAAGGCAATCGCTGTTTTTTTAAATCTTCAGAAGACGGAAAAGGCATATGAATATTTTTCAGTTCTTCCCAGATTGCAGCACAAGTTTCTTCGACTAGTTTACCTATGGTATTGTCCCCTAAACGAAAATTAAGTGCTAGGGCTCGGAAGGAAAGTCCCGTTGAAAGATATTTGAAAAATTATTAAATTTATAAATGTAACAAGCATAACGTAATAGTTTGTATAATTTTATTTTCAGTTGATGAGTGCAAAAAAAAATGGGCAAGTCTGCGAGATACATTCCGAAAGGAAATTCAAAAATTACCTAAACCAAAATCTGGAGATGGAGGTGCCTCAGTGACAACGTCAACGTGGAAATATTATGGTGACCTTTTATTTCTTCTGGACCAAGTCACACCGCGCGAATGCAGTGGTAACACTGATAAGGAAGTGCAGATTTGTAACGAAGAGCACACCACTCCCCATTTTTCTGAAGTAGAATCTGGTTCTACTTCAGAAAATATTATGGAACATTTGATAACTGCACCTCCTCCAGTAAAAAAGCAAAAACAACAGAGGAGTAAAACTATTGACGAGAAGTTCCTTGAATTAGAGGGAAAAAAATTGAAAATCTTTGAAACAAATTCAAATGATGATGACAGAATGTTTTTATTGAGTGTGCTGCCATATTTTAAGCAGGTCAAGAATGAAAGAAAACTCTTCCTTCGTCAAAAAATTCAAAATGCTGTTATGGAGGAAATAACATATTCTACACAAGAAATATCGCGACAGACGGTGCTGGTCCAGCAAAGCCAATTTTCACCAATATTTTTCGACTCAGTTACTCCATCTACAACAACAAGTTTTGAAGCAGAAAATTTGAATAATTATTCCGACTTCACCTTAAATGAGACTCAGAGTCAACAGAGACAACAGAACCACAACAATATGTAGCACCATAATATTGCCGAAAGAATTATTTTAAATAAAAATGTTTTTACCTTAATGTTATCATTAATTTTTCTTCAGGTTTAATGGTGGATCGGAAATTGCTATCTTTAATTAATCTTTCTTTTATTTTATTTAGAATATATTTATATGTGACCAATGAGATTCTCATATAATTATAAAACTTTTCCTCATTTTGACAAAGATCATTAAAACAAGATTTAAATTCGTTCTCTTCTTCACGTTTGGTATTATATTCAGACACCCACTTTCGCTTTTTAATGAGACGCCTTTTAATTAATGAATTTTCTAAAAATAATACATCATTGAAATCCATTTTGAATTATTTTGTTCGACTTCAATTTTATTTCTATATTCAACTAGCAAGTTCGGCAGAATTTAAAAATTAAAATTCGGTTGAATACGGCTGTAAAAAATTCGGCCGTATACGGCCGTAAAAAATTCGGCTGCAGTGTGAGACCGGCCTTAGAATGCTTTAAAGCCCAGTTACATAGCAGCGTTGCGTTGCGTTGCGCAGCTGCTGTCAAAATTAAAACTGTGTAATTAAATGGGGCTTGCTCCATGGCGCGCAACGCTACGCAAAGCAACGCATGAGTTGAGCAAAGTTCAACTTTTTACGCGAAACAAGAAGTTGAAAAAAGTGTCAGTTGATTATTTTAAAAAGTGTCAGTTTGTTATTTTAAAAAGTGTGTTGATTAGAAATTGTTCAAAGCTTCCAATAAGGTAAATAAATAAATAAATTTTTAAAATGGACGAAAAACTTATTGAAGAAGTAAGAAGCCATAAGGAATTGTACAACAAAAACTCCAGCGATTATTGCAATTCCAAAAAAAAGATGGTATTTGGAAAGAAATTAGCGAGAAATTGAAATGTGATGGGAAGTGCAATACAAAAAATAATGCGATATACTTAAAACTTTTATTTTATTTACTTTACAATTGGTTTTTTTTAAATAATTTTAGCTAAGAAAAAATGGAAGGTATTGCGGGACCGTTATGTGAGGGAGCGGAAAAAAACAAGAGATGTTCCATCTGGATCCGCTGCAACCCCACAGCCACAGTGGCATTTATTTAATTTATTGGTTCTTGGATGATTCCATACAACCAAGAAGGTGTGTATGATCAGCGTCTGCACAATTTTATTTCATAAATCGATTTCATAGAATGATAGAAAATGCCAAAAGACGTTGCGATAGTCCGCACTATTCATATGAAGGTACGATCCTGTTCTCCATGGAGGAAGATCTACCTGCCCCTACTTTCCATGACGGTGGACCGTCTACGTCTACACTAGTGTTTGAGGAGGGAGAAACTTCGTCTTCGCCATCCTTCTCACATCCAAGAAAAAAAAGAAAAACCGGCGACCATATTGAGCATCTGCTAATAGATGCCCTCAAAAATTTTCAAAATAAGGTAAATGAGTCGATGGATGACGAAGATGATTTATTTCTAAAAATCATTAAAATTAAAATGGCAAGAATGAGCGACCAAGGTAAAAGCACATTTAAAAAAGAAATGTACGAAAAAGCTGAAATATTGGAATTAAAAATTGTTTAATCATTATAAGCTGTACATAATTATTTAATTATTTATATCATACAAATTTATTAATAAAAATTGAATTTCTATTACTTATTTTAAAATACTTTTCTTAGTTTTTGTCGAAACTTTTCTTAGAAACTTGTGAATTAATTTGGAAATTGTTATCCGAAGTTTATGTGTCACGACCAATTATCTCTGGTTATAAGATAATTTTAAAGAGATCTGAATACGCAGCATTGTCTTGGTGCTAGTGATAGAAAGCAAATGGAACTAATTGCTACATCAGGCTCTCAGTACTTCAATTATTACTGGATGTATAACATAAAATCAAAGTTAATTTCTATTATATTGAAATGGTACTGCTCCTTAAATTGAATGCTATACGAGAAGCATTATTAGCACCCATACGAGCTGAGCGTAAACCTGTAGATGCTTGTTCTCGCCATTCTCCTTCATATATCATGTAATTCTCGTCTTCCCAAACGACGAAATTTGACGACAGATAAACTGAACTTTTATCGTTTAATTTGATAAAATTATGCAGAGCAATTGTCGGTAGCACAATTTTTTCAGCGTTCTCTGGTAGGAGATTTAATGGTGCTCTTAGTATTCTTCATCTTGCTACCAAAATGCCGAAGCAGTTCTCAATAATACGACGTGCTCTGCTAAGCCTGTAGTTAAAAATTGCTTTATCTTGCGACAAATTCCTTCTTGGATAGGGACGCATTAAATTTTTCTTTAAGGGGAAGGCAGCGTCTCCAACGAAATAGTAAGGTACAACTTTATCACTATTTGACAACGGTTTTTCTTTTGGAATTGGAAGTTTACCTGAAAGCAAGTCCCTGCCAATAGAACTTTCTTTAAAAATACCCAAAAGGGACATTTCGTTAGATATAAACTTACAACATACAAACAAACATAATTCTACCTCCATCACTTTGACTGCCATACGATCCAAGACTAACATCCGTGAATGTGTAATCTGAATCACAAACCGCCAGTAGAACCATGCTATGTGTCTTCTTATAATTGAAGTATTGCGAACCGAAATTAGGTGGAGCAACTAGTTCTATGTGCTTTCCATCAATAGCACCAACACAATGCGGCATATTCCACCTGTCTTCAAATCTCTTGGATATTATCTTATAATCAGAGATAATTGGCCGTGACACATAGATTTCGGATAACACCTTCCAAATTACTTCACACGTTTCTAGGACTATTTTCCTAACAGTCGACCTCCTCATTTTAAAGCTCCACGCAAGGAACTTGAAACTAACACCTTGAGACAGAAAACTAAGTAAAATATTACAGGTATAATTAAAATACTTGTATACAGTATCATATATACTTACGCAAGAGTAAGCACCAATCTGCATTCGAAATCTATTGCTGGTCTTATAGATTTTTTAATTAGATTATCTTTTAGCAAATTTAACAGGAGATCATAGAGTGGTCTACTCATTCTGGTTTGGGAAAAAAAATCTTCGTCATCCAAACACTTAATAGTTTGGAATGATGTATTAAAAAAGCCCATTTCGTCTCTATTTACATATTCGCGGGCCTAACCCCCCACCTTCTATGTTTTTTTTTTCTTTAATCGTTTATACAACAGATAAATTATATTCAATTGCATTGATAAACCATACAATTTCATCGCGTCTTGCATTTTATTCCACTTTTTATACGCTTTATTTATAACACAAACTCTGCCAATTAACGGAACTTTATTTGTCAAACAACGCAACGCTTAGTTGTTATGTGAGTAGGTTGCGAAAAGTCATGCTCAGCTAAGCTACGCTACGCAACGCAAGGCTGCTATGTAACTGGGCCTTTAGCTTCTTGTTGTTGCTATTAATATTAATTTTCCCTACAGCGATTTCTTTTCGTTTTTTTTCCTAGTAAAAGGGAGACAAAAAACGACAACAACCATACAGCTGTCAAAAAGTTGATTCATTCAACCGTGAAAGAATCGTCCTCGCCTACTCTTTTCTTCGCAAACGACGCACAGTGGGGCCCGCTCATAGAAGGTTCTGCTCAAAACTCAATTTTCAAAATGTGGAAATTTTTCAAAAAAATTGTATCATCGTAGTAGTAATAATGTATCAGATCACGTGTAAAAATATTAAGTCGCTGACTGCTATGAGTCATCGAGCGCATGAGCATAAATGTCATATTTTAGGCAAAATAATACTTCTGCGAAAAAGGAATGCCAGTTTATGCGCGATATAAAAACATTAATTTCTAACGTTTAACGATAAAATCTATGGAAGTGTATTATGTCGGTGATCAAGCAAGGTTTGTTAATTCTTATTTAATTTTGTATTATATGATAAGTTCATTGGTTTATGATACAGGGCTTAAAATTTGTGGTAGTGTATATTTTTTCGTAGAAGGTGCTTTAAATGACATTTTCTCGAAAACGCGCAAAGTTCTATTGCTAATTTTTTCGATTAACTAATATACAAAGCCTTCCGTTTATAATAAAAAAAGAATCAAAAATAGAACTTTGCGCATTTTAGAGAAAATGTCATTTAAAGCACCTTCTACGAAAAAATATACACTACCACAAATTTTAAGCCCTGTATCATAAACCAATGAACTTATCATAATAATAGAAAATTAAATAAGAATTAACAAACCTTGCTTGATCACCGACATAATACACTTCCATAGATTTTATCGTTAAACGTTAGAAATTAATGTTTTTATATCGCGCATAAACTGGCATTCCTTTTTCGCAGAAGTATTATTTTGCCTAAAATATGACCTTTATGCTCATGCGCTCGATGACTCATAGCAGTCAGCGACTTAATATTTTTACACGTGATCTGATACATTATTACAACTACGATGATACAATTTTTTTGAAAAATTTCCACATTTTGAAAATTGAGTTTTGAGCAGAACCTTCTATGAGCGGGCCCCACTGTGCGACGTTTTCAGCAGATTTTTGTTGGTTGGATTTTGACCCGTGTGAAACCTCCTATCTACATAAGTATGTAATCCTTTTTTATGTTAGACGCATTATTATAGCGCAATCTTAAATTTTGCCCAGACTATGAAAATTATTTCTGCCATTCAGCAGCGAGTGTTTGTGTCTTTTCCCATTGTCCTTCACTGCGTCTGAAAATGAACAGCTTATGGGGCGCAATATGGCATAGTACACCGGGCGCAAAAAACCCAAGCGCCGGCCCTGTAAGCAGTGGTCGAACAAAACGGCACAGGTCCAGTTTTGAAAATTGTTCAGAAAACGCAAAAAAACTTTTTTTTCCTCTGAACTGTTTGCATGGAACACGTTCACTCTGCTATCAAATAGTATGACAGGCAAGGGTTTTTGAAGTGTCTGAGATTGATATTAGTTGTAGTTTAGTATAATGAACACGGTTCTGTCAAAAAACTTAAATCGGCCAACCATGGACATGTGCCGTTTTGTATGACCACTCCTCAACTATATTATTATGCGCAAATTATACAATAACCCGAGTAAAAACAAAAGATGGCCTTACAACGGGCGAACACTGACCGTCGGGGAGCACATGCGGGCTCACGACGGCCAATATGCACAGCTGCAATGGACGTGTGTGGTACCAATATGCACAGCTGCAATGGAGGCAATCATTGGATTTACCCCATTGCATAGCTTCATATGGAAATCCGCCGATTTCAGATCTCATCCAACTGGCTATACAGGGTGTCCCAGGGTGAAGTTTTTTTGCTAAAGTTTTACATATCACCCTGTATTTTTGTAACCGTATAACCTATATTCATGGTTATGGTACCAAAATTTTTAGTTTTTGTGTGAGAATCTCTTTCGCCACCCAACCCGAGGCTTCATTACATTTGGACACTGGGGTATTGAGTGAAATGAGGCTGCAGACAGTCTGGCGATGCAGGGGTCTGAGACGTTGGTCCAGGGCCCAGAACCCTTTTTTGGCACATCTTGCTTCACCTGCAAGTCCCTGATAGAAGAGTGGATTAAGGGATTAAACCTAGCCTATTGTGAATCAGTCCAAGGACTAAAGATCTTTTAAGACCCTTTGCCTTAAGGAGCACTATCACTTTAAACAGAGCGGACGTTATGCTGTTTGTAGGTTATCTGACTGGCCATGTAGGACTGCGGTATCACCTTCACAGCTTCGGGTGTCTCAAGAGACAGAATGCCGACTCTGCAGGGAAAGCGGCGAGACTTCCACACATATTATTTGCGAATGACCTACTCTGATCTGGGTTAGAAGAAGAACGTTTATCAGAGAGTTTATGGGCCCCATTCAAGTCCGGTTTTTTTAAGTAAAGACCTTCTTGCCTTCGCCCGAAAGCCTGATAATCAGTTCCGCTAGTGGAATACGTAAAAAAAGTTCCAAGTGGGTTTCCTTTAATAAAGAGATGTACAATTAAAAGTTTTTAAAAATTAGTTAAGTGTAAAAAACTAATTTTAAATTAAATAAGAGATATGTATAATCGTGACGAAAGATAAACCAACCAGTGCCATCATCCATAAACTGATCAAAATATTTGGTAAACTCTCTAGAGTGACTATATTTTTACACGACAAAGAGTTAACACAGAGTTAACAAATTTTGTTGAATAAGATTCCAAAACTTTTTGCCAACATGACGTATATTTTCCATATTCACTTTAAAATGCATACCACCTCCTCGTACCACCCAAAGGGATTGTTTTTTATATACATATACATATGTACACATAAACTCAGCAGAAAACTGATGCACAAATATCAACCCTTCCACTTATGATAGTATTAAGTACTTTTATTTATGAAAAATAAAACGAATGGAAAAGAATAAATTCGAGAAGTTTTACTCGTTTGGGGAGTTTCATGAAACTTGTAACTTAGTATATATTTTCTATGCTGCCATAGTAGGGTGTATAATTCTCTCTGTTTTCTCTCTCTTTCACTCTATATATTTCTCTATGCTCATAGATTCCGAGACTCATAAATTAATTCTTGCCATAAATTTTCATGCACGACAGGGAAGCTCCAACTTGTTGGCAAGATACTTTTAGAGATGAAAACGACTTCGCATATGTGTGTTTGTATTTATGTTTATGGATGTGTTTTATTTATTTTTTTTGTATAGGGATATGTAAAGGGTAGATGGATAGAAAGAGAGGGAGATACATATGTATGTGTATGTAATGTACAGGGTGGCTTAGAAGCGAATCATGTGTTGCATATTCTCAGTCCCATTTTGTAAACAGTAGACGGGTTGTTAACGTTTTCTTTTGTACGTTTTTGAAGCATAGGGGAGAGCATATTATATGGCAGTCGTACTATATAGCATGAAAAGACAACAAAATTCTCTCCGTTGGTATAGGAGACATCATTAAAATAGGATTTTCCCTGACAACATACAAAACATAATATAAACCTAAAGAGCATGAGGAAGCTGGAGAATTTCATAGGACAAGTGATGTGAATATGTTAATTTGCAGGCTAAGAAAAGAGAGTGATAAATTGTTAGAATATAATGAACGAGAATTTAGTTGTTACTGACGGAGAGATCCTTTCTTCAATTGATTGAATAATTAATAAGGTCCTGTCGAGTCATATCTAATTTTTTCAGTTGATGGAATATTTAAAGCAAACATCCCAGCTACGATGTCGTTTCCTTGGAATCGATTGAATTGTTAAAGACTTAAGTTGGGTCCTTTTTTCGACGGGGGGACATCTTATTCCTTGAGCAGGAATTGACCTAATAACCATTTCCTTTTTTGTTGATACTATTTTACTTACGGCAATTGAAACGTATGCAATACAAAATTAATGACAGGTGATACAATAAATCTTCAACAATCCTTATATATATTTCCTCAGAATCATCTAAAGGTACCAACAACAACAACTACATAAATATCACGCGCGCCCACCTTCCGTTCTCGTTCAAAGGACCTCTTTCATGTATATACTCAATACAGAATTCATACGAAAATGACTTTCGGATCGCCGACGTATATGCCCCAATAAATTGGGATCCTTTTTTGTGTCTGTTGTCATGTCCTTTACTTTTTAAAAGTACCTTAGTACAGTATCCTTCACAATAAGCATATGTTTCGAGAGGACATGGGGCAGAGAAGTATGTTTCTTGCAGAGAAATGAAAAAAGGATACACAAAACTTCTGCAGTGAAAATACATAAAAATATAACAACAATAAAAAAAAAACAGTTCAAGGATTCAAGCAGTTTTGTCCCTTTTTTTACTTTATGGTTGTTTTTTTTCTTAGAAAAAGATGGAAAATCTGTGTCTATCTCTTTTATACCTTTTTACTGGGTTTGAGGTTAACTATAAAATATGCAGACCAAGTGTGATTATTGGAAAGGACATATGTTTCTTTCAGGACCTATATACATATATACATAAATATATAATGTATAAATAAAAAGGATACTAAAACTCAAGTCAGTGATTGTTTGGGTTATAAGATTTTTTTCGGGGATTTAAACGAAAAAAAATTGTAACTGAGTTTTCACAATCGATTCCTTTTCCAGAAAAAAAAGGATATGCGGAGGGAGTTTATTTTTTTTTTATTTTTTTTTATTTTTCTCCCACTTATCCCCACCATCCTATATTTACTTGCTTATCCTTGTCTCTTGAATATTAATGCTGTCGTAAATTTTGATTTAGTAGATTGGAACAAAAAAAATTTTTTTTTGTTTATGGTTGAGGGCAATAAACTGTTTAAATCAATTATTCAGGACTTATTGGAATTGGTGATTCTTGCAAAGAAAAGAGGATTTATTTAATAACATTTCGTTGTTGATTTTTTGTTTTTTAGGATATTTGTTGAAAATTTGTTCCTGATTTTTTTTTGTATGTAAGTAAACAATAAATAAAGAGGTGAATATTTAAAAAAATCTATTTTATCATTTAATATATCGATCATTAAGCTATGTATGCTGTTCCTAAGTACGGCGGTCAAGAAAAATCATCATCATCATCAGGAGCTCCACAGCCTATTGTTGGCCTTGGCTTCCTCCAGCATTTGCCTCCATGATTCTCGATCCCTGGCCCGACTTCTCCAGTTTCTTATGCCCAACTGTCTCAAGTCATCCTCGACGTCATCTATGTATCTTTTCTTAGGACGACCTGGTCTCCGTTTTCCTGGTGGAGCTTTCTCCAGCACTATCTTTGTCGGGTTTCGTTCTCCACCTCGTTGTACATGACCAATCCATCGTAGTCTGCTCTTATTATTTCTTGACCCCGGTACAGAAAATTTCGACAAGTAATGCGATGATTTTTTTCCGTGTTCAAAATTGACATTTGACATCATTGCGGGAATTTTTTTTGAGTATGTTGTTTTCTGCACAATTATTTATTAAACGATCCATCGAGTAAATATACTTATTGCAGCGCTAATTTTGCCGATAGGATTGATACAACAACTGGAAATATTATTGAAGAAGAATGGAGGGAAAAAATAAATCAAATACAAATATAGGAAAATACGTGAGAGGTGTTTTAAGAGACTACGTCGTGTCTTCCCTTGGTTCTGTTCCTTGGCAAAGAAGAGCTGTAAACTTAGAATAAATTTAAAATAAAAACGAAAAAACTAGTGATGAAACGATTTCGATTACGATTAATCGTAATCGACGATTATCAGTATTTAGCGATTAATCGTAATCGTCGATTATCATTGCGATTATTTGTCGATTATCTATCAAAAGTATTTTCAAATAAATTTTATTTAAATTCTCGTTAACAACCTTTATAAATGCGTCTTATAGATTACAAGTTTACATGATGTATCCGAACGCAAATTTTTGGAACTCTCCTTGGACAGCTTAGAGAGTCCGTCCTGTTCGCATAGTTGGCAAACTATGTACGCCTGAATGCATTTTTTCACATTTTTTTACATTTTCTGCTCATAGCGTATTAGTACTGGGACTGAAAATGCAAATTTAAACAGTGAAGGTTCTGTTGCTCAGCCCTCCACCAGTAAAACATTATCTGGGAGATCTGCAAGGAGATAGTTAATAACACAGAAATGGATGAGCCTCTTTTTTAAAATTTTAAAGACAACGCATTTTTATGATTTTTTTATATGTTGGCGATGTCCAAACTTCGGCCAAAATCAACTGCGGATGCATTTTTACATCCTCTACCGATTGCAATTAGTTTGAACCGGTTATCTCATTTCCATCCCTCGCTGCAGGCCTAATTATGCTTTTTAATAGGTAATCCAGCCATAGAAGAAGTAGATTCCTGTATCAAATCATCCAATCTACTGCAAGATGCCGGTTTTTTTTTCAGTTTTGGGAAACGGCCACAACGGCCATATTTGTGTCCGCCTTCCTGTGTCGCATCGAAGAGGTTGTTTTCAATTGCCGGCTTGATTCAGACCGACAAAAAAACAGAATGATAACTTAGAAGTATTGTGTTTGCAGTATTTATATTTTGAATACTAAATTTTTTAATATTGTAACACATTTCCTTAACTTTAAAATATGTTTTAATTAAAATATACAAAATGTTGCAATAATCGTAATCGTAATCGTAATCGTCGATTATTGTGGCTGATAATCGTAATCGTTATCGTAATCGCTAAGTGATAATCGTTTCATCACTAGAAAAAACTAAATTCAAATTTTTATTTATAAAACCAAATTCGTCACGATTTTAATTTAAAACAATTCAAAAATTCCACACTATAATAATCACTTCAAATAATAATCACGTTAGTGAAAACGCCAAATCTACTTTCCGTTCAATCTCGTAATGTCAATTTCGGTCAAGAAAAAATGATCTTTCCAATTTTTTCTTAACCGCCTTAGGAAAAGGATTATGTGTCAGAATAGTACTAGCATTTTTCTTGAGCGAACAGCGTACTAGGTACAGAAATTTCTTGAGCAAAAATTCCTATAGCATTTCTTGACCGATTACTTAGGCGTTTTTTACATACACTTTATATGGGGAACATTTTCTTGACCGCCGTACTTAGGAACAGCATACATAGCTTAAATAAAACAACGTCATAACTCAAAAATGCCCCATTTCGAGATATTACTGTTCGTGGATTGTATTTTCTAAGAGCTTTCGACTGCAAAAAAATCATTATTGTAACATAAAAACTGGCTGTTTGGGGGCATTAGTGTCGTTCTTGTGTCACAGCGTTTTGTAGTTTTTTTGCTTGGTAACATCGTATTCTTCTTCTTAAATGGCGCTACAGTCCTTGCAGGACTCGGGCCTCTTGAAGTCTCCTCTTCCAGTCTTCTCTACGTCTTGCTAGCTCTCTCCAGTTTGATATACGAAGTTTTCGTATATCTTCTAGCACGTCATCCACCTATTTCTTGGTCGTCCTACTCTTCTTCTTCCAGATGGTCTTCCATTAAAAATCCTGGCTAGCATTCTTTCTTCTGGAGCCCGTAGAACGTGTCCAAGCCATCGCAGTCTGTTCAATCTTATGTATGTACATAGATATGTTTATTTCGTCATACATTTATTGAAGTTCCTCATTTGTCCTAATGCGCCATTCGTTTTGGTTAACCCTTACAGCACCAAATATTCTTCTTAAGATCTTCCTTTCGAAGATTTTAAGCTGGTTTTCTGGTTGTTGGGTCAATGTCCAAGCCTCAGACCCATAGCATAGAACTGGGCGGATAAACGTTTTGTATAGTCTGATTTTGCATTGTCTTGAAATTTCTTTGTTTTTAAAGACCGGGACCAGTGGCGTAGCGCGGATTTCTGCCACCCGGGGCGAAACATAAATTGCTGCCCCCTACTTTCGAATTAAATTGGTAAAAAGTCTGCGATGTTAAAAATTCAATATTTTAAAAGGAAATAAAATATTTGTTAATTTTCTAATTTTCAATCCAAGAATTCAATGAATGTTCGGTATAGTGCGCGCCAAAATAAATGGGAATTTTACGCGCAGGCGAGGAAATGACAACTCCACATACATTAACATTCCGTGTATGGATAAAATTCAAGCGGACATGCATTTTAATTTCCCTTTTGAAACTTGTTTGCCAGGAACAGCACTCCACCATAGCATCTGACCAGGACAAGAGTCGTAGTGAGACGGATTGAATTGTGATTGAAAATATAAATGAGCGGTGATTTGGGGTTTTAAACGAACGGAATGACGAGGTGCACTCTTCTTTTCGAATCTACTTTCGTGGTGAGGATATATGAGACTTTCACTGCGCATCAAAAAATCGATTTTGAGATTTCCAGTTGTTTTGACGCAGGCTATATCCGTGCTTCAAGGTTGGCCTAATTTATAAACATTAGCAAACCCAGAGAGCTGGAATCAGTCATTTCCCTCTGTAATTTATTTCAGTCTGTAATTAGATAGAAAGCGTCGTAGACGCACGAACTTAAGCTTAAACTCTTCTTTGTCCAATATCTGGAGGTTTTATTTCTCATCATCGTAGCCCAATACTATTACGGGGGATTTTAACGACAAATGCGGCAGCTATTGGAGCAGTTCTCAAACTTCAGTATTTACAGCCCGCGTCATAAAAGAAGGGAATCTTAAAATCGCTGTTTCCATGCACATTGAGAATCTCATACAAGAGAGCAACGTCACTCTGTTTGTATAAAAACGAACGAACGAACTTACAACAAAACTACAATTCAACTGAAAATAAACAACTGAATCACAATCTAACCGACTCTGATTTATTCACAATTTGGCAATCTGCTGTCAGCTGTGCTAATGGACACCTATCGTGTTTCATATGCGCGCTCATTTCCCTTCTTTTATGGCACGGACTCCAATCATAAGGAATATATTTTGCTAGGTATTATCCACACATGTGTTTTGAACCATTTACACAAACATGGATACAAAAAGAAGGTCCATACATGAGTTATTCATGAGTTGAACGCGAAAAACATGAGAGACCTAATTAACATCTGCTGCATCTTCGCTCAAAGGGAATCGTCCAATGAGGTATTTCCAATTAATAAGACGATTTCGTTCTCAACTCTGCTGTGGACAACTAGGGAAATTATGCCCTGCAAATGATCGAAAGAATTACGCCAAATAATTGAATAATAGAAAAGGGTTTGTCTTCCATCACAGGCGTACGCTTTTTTGATAATCCGTCAAATAGGAGAGTTTGGTTGGATAATTTTGATGCATCAACTTTATATAGTCCAGAAATAAGGCCAAATCTAAATGAAAAGCAACGCAGAAGTAAAGTAGACGTAACTTCCACTGAAGTAGATGTAACATCCACTTACTTCCATATTGGTCACTCTCATACAGGGCCGACGTTTGGCTTTTTTGCGCCCGGTGCAGCATGCCATATACATATTGCGCCTTCTTCATTTTTTGATGGCAGTAAAGGAAAATGAAAGAAGACACAAACACTCATTGAAAATGAAGGCATGGCATTTTTCTTTCACTTTTTTTGAAATTGCGCCCAGTGCAAATACACCAGCTGCACCTATGAAAGCGCGCCCCTGCTTTTGTGCAATCAGGATTTGCTTCGCGATCTTGCTTTTGTGCTGAGTTTACTTACGCTTTAAGTTCGCTTTAAGTAAGATCGTTTATATTTCGTAGGATAATAGGTGGTCACTGCATGTATTGGTTTCTACGGTAGAGTCTTGCATAACAAAGCAGTCCACTTAACAGCCTTACTGGACATAGTAACCGCTTTCAAAAACTTCAGAACAGAGGCGATCCAGGTGTTTCTCGCCGAAGTAGTGATCTATAATAGTAGGACTAATTTGAATTACATATCATGACCTATGGCACCGTGCCAGCCAAGAAAGGATAGACCACAAAATGAGGCGAACTGAATGAAATTGCATTGGCCACACCTTGCAGAAGACAATAGTAAAACGCACAGAAGGTGCATTTCGTGTAATATATGACAATGGGATCACTTTTTCAATTTTTTCAATTTTTTTTTTTTTTTCAAATCTTAATTTCTGTAATTGCGCCCGGTGCAAGTGCACCATTTTCACCTATGAAAGCGCCGCCCTTGCTCTCATACATTTATATGGAATGGTACCTAACTTCACCTCACTTCACTTCCCTTCCCATTTGGGTTTGGCCTGTAGACACCATCAGCCAGGACATCGTGCTGGATGTGGCAATGGTTAGGGGTTGATGTTGCCAGCAAGATCTCTAGCTCTGTCCAGTTTGGCCACCGCCCCCAACATCTACGCCGCCAGGGGCAATGGCCCCCTCGGCACCCCCCACGCTACGCCACTGACCGGGACTTGTGCGAAATAGGTTTTATTTGCGGCTACGATGCGTCTATGGATGTCGTCCTTTATATGGTTTTGTGCAGTAAGCATTGTCCCTAAGTACATAAGGTTTTCTACAATTTCCACAATATGATCGCCAAGGCTGATACTTCGTCCTAGCCGATGTCCATGTTTTGATACGATCATATATTTTGTTTTTGTGTCATTTACTCGTAGATTGAACTTTGCTGAGCTTTCTACAATATTGAAAAAGGTTTCTTTTACCTCTTGTGCTTTGCGTCCAATTATGACTATATTATCTGCGAAGGCTAGTATCTGGATGATCCTTGTGAAGATGCTATTTGCTCCATTAAGCTGTGTTTCTCTCATTATTGCTTCGAGAGCAATGTTAAAAAGTATTGGTGGGATTGCATCTCCTTGTCGCAGACCCGATTCTTGAGGAAAATTGGTTGAGTTACAACCTCGTATTCTCATTTGTGTTTCACAATTTTTGGTAGTCATCGTGCAGAGATCTATTAATTTTCTGGGGAAACCCATTTCACTCATCTTATTCCACAGCTCTCTTTTATTTAGCAGATCGTAAGCATTTCTATAGTCTATAAAAAGAAGATGTATATCAATGTTTTCTTCCCAGCATTTTTCAAGTAATTGTCTCATTATGAAAATCTGGTCTGTTGTCGATCTGTTCGTTCTAAGTCCTGCTTGGTAATCACCTACTTTATCTTCCAAATGTGGTTTCAGTCTATTAAATAAAATATGTGAAAACACTTTGTAAGCTGTGTTCAGAAGAGATATTGGCCTGTAGTTTTTGCAGCTCATCAATTCACCTTGTTTATGGGCTGGGACTATTGTGCCTAAAAGCCATTCTTCTGGCATCTTGCTGCTTCTCCATAGTTTTATGATTAGACTATGTAAGGCCTGGCATAACTTCTCCCCACCATTTTTTAAGATTTCCGTGGGTATGCCATCTGGACCTGGAACTTTGTGATTTTTCAGTTTCGCTATGGCATTTTCAACTTCCTCCATTGTAGGATCTGGCGTATCGTTTTCTGGGTCATTTGTATTACGGTTTTCCGGTGCTCCCTGTGTTAGGCTTATGTTCTCTTTGAAGAAGTCTCTAAAGTATTTCTCCCACACCTCGAGCATGTCATCGATACTACTAGCTATAGTACCATCTTCTCTTCTTACCATGGTGCAGGTGGGTTTGTATCCTTTCTTAATCATGTTGACTTCTTTGTAGAAACTTCTAGTGTCTTTATTACTGTAGCTTTGCTTGATCGCACTTATTCTAATTCTGAAGTAATCACATTTTTTCTTCCTTAATAACTTATTCGTGTCTCTTCGTGCTGCTACATATTATTTCTCATGGTTTCCTCTAGTCATTCTTGTTAGGTACACCTGTCTTGCATGTTTTTTTATTTCAATGCTACTCTTGCATTGATTATCAAACCAATGTCTCCTTCTTTCGTGGTTTTGTGTGCCTAATACACAGTTGTTTGTTTCTATAATTTTTTCTTTTATAGAGTTCCACATCAGGTTCAGATCAGTTTCCATTTCCAGACTCCTTGTTATTTGCTCAAGCTTTTCTGTTAACATAATTTCATACTGTTGTTTTGATTCTACATTTCTTAATTTTTCTATATTCCACTTTATTTGTCTATCATTGTTTCTTCTATTTATTGTCGCTAGTTTTTTCGACTTCATTTTCCCAACAACTAGATAGTGATCGGTGTCTACATTCGCTCCTCGGAAACTTCTTACATCCAGTATGCTGCTTCCATGCCTAGTGTCAACTATAAAATGGTCAATTTGGTTATGGTGCCTGCCATCTGGTAATGTCCATGTCCTTTTCTGTATATTCTTATGGCTAAACCAGGTGCTAGCTATTGACAAACTTCTTGCGATAGCAAATTCGGTCATTCTGTTCCGGTTATCGTTTGAATCCTCGTGCAACGAGAACTTGCCAGCGTAAGGGTAACATCGTATTAACTCAGTTATTAATTAACACTAGCCGTGAAAAGCTCTAACGAACTTCTGCAAAGGAGTCAAATTGTGTATTAAGACAATATTGCTTTGAAGGTATTTTTAACAAACATATTTTATTAAAATGTTATAACGTCATAATGTACCTGATAAGTGTTTGTATTATTTGCAAATCTGACATTCTTATACTGAAGAAAAGGTCTTTCGGACGGATTATTTTCTTTTATGACGTTATTACTAAATATTAAAAGTTCATCTTAAATTTATAACTTCAAACTAAATGACATTATGACGTTCTTGTTGCTAATATTGTCCATCTCCCATACAACACCGATAGTTACTTATAGTTATGCCATTCTTGTCATTCATTACACACAAAAACATCCCATTATAATTCCCCGAGATCATCACGTAACAAATATAATTATAGACAAAACACACCATGATACGTTGCATGGTGGTACATCTTCAGTGCTAGCAACAACAAGGAACAAATACTGGATTCTCGATGGTAGGAGATGCATTACTTCAAGAATACATCGGTGCATTACCTGCACGAGATATCGGCAATCCACAACCCATCAACTAATGGCAAATCTACCTCAGTGCAGAACTACAATGGCGAAGGCATTCACGCATACAGGAGTCGACTATGCCGGCCCCTTTAACATAAAGGCAGCTAAACATCGAAATGCCCAATTATCTAAAGGATATGTGTGTGTCTTCGTCTGCATGTTAACTAAGGCGGTACACATCGAACTAACCTCTGATATCACAGCGGAAGCATTTGTAGCTGGATTCAAACGGTTCATGGCCAGGCGAGGAAAATTCACAGACATATATTCCGACTGTGGCACAAATTTCGTCGGCGGAAGAAAATTGCTCGATAAAGAATTGAGCCAAGCCATCAAAGAATCAAGTCCAGCGATGGAAAGATACTTAGCAGACTTATCTATAAACTGGCACTCCAATCCACCAGCTGCGCCACACTTTGGAGGTTTGTGGGAGACCAGTGTTAAATCAATCAAACACCACCTTAAAAGGATAATGGAACACTCCATTTACACGTTTGAAGAATTTACAACGATCCTCAACCAAATTGAAGCGTGTTTAAATTCAAGACCAATATGTTATGTACCCAACAATTCGGAAGATCCACTCATCCTAACTCCAGGTCATTTTCTCATTGGCCAATCGTTAATGGTATTACCAGAAGCAGAATCAAGAACAGGCAACACCTCACTCAATGTACGATGGCAACACACCAAGAACATTATATCACAATTCTGGGACAAGTGGTCGAAAGATTATCTCAATCAACTGCAGCAGAGACCCAAGTGGCAACGATAACAGACCAATCTGCAGGTAGGACAGGTAGTGCTGGTCAAAGACGACAAAACACCTCCGGCAGTATGGCCTCTTGGGATCATAGAAGAACTCTTCCCGCGGAATGATGGACTAACTCAGGTGGTACAAGTTCGCACCAATACGGGTCAAGTTAAACGGCCAATCACAAAATTGTGCCCTCTACCGATACAGGCCTAAGTACATACACCCAACAGTCCAACACTGTGTTAAATTCAAAATTTACCACTACCATATTTCAGATGGGTAACCGGTATGAATGTGAGGAGGAAGACTATTGAGACAATTGGGACACCTACCTACACATCGACGAAGAGGTCTCGTTATCTCCTCCATCAGCGGATGGTTCGACGAGGCCTCCCGATCAGCCATCAGGCAGTTCAACACTCAAAACGGAATATCCGAAGGCGTTGCCAGAACTAACCAAATATACGAAGTCGACAGTAGACGAACCGGCTCGGATTAATGGAAGGACCATCACATCCTTGCAGAAGTTTCGACCAACAACCACGCTGAAGGAACTGATGGCGGGGATAACCAATGATTTCCAGCGATTTACAACTCGGGAAGGGAGTGACATTTCCCTTCCAAGACAAGTAATCGAAAAACTAAACATTGAAAAAATACGTCAAGAAAATCCGAGTAGGCGACGCAAAGAAATTTATGATATAAAAGGCGATCCGGAACGTCAAAAAATCAGTCAACAACGATTAGTTTAAGCAGCAAGTTTTCGAGGTCAAGAGTTTTTGTTCATTCCCTACTGATTATTGTTCATTTTTAAATATATTTATTACATTGTTGAAGGTGTGTTGTATGTTTTTAGGCACATACATGTCATTCCAATGACATCGTGCCCACACTATACACTTAATCATTAGGATCTGCCGCACATACAAGTTGGGTTACCGACATCGTGCCAAGGAACCTAGTTTTTCTGTTTCAGCAGGTTTTGTATTGTTTTTGTATTGTTCAATTGTATTCGAAGTATTATTAAACAAACTAAGTTCACCAACACAGAATTTTAATAAATTTTCCAATTTAATCACATTTACGTATCGTCCTCTCCTCTGAGTTTTGCTCTGGATAGTGGTCCTTGGTACGCATAGTGGTTACTTTTGGAACTGTTACATTTCGAACGATAGTATATAAATTGCCAATCCATCCTTTCATCCGCTACACTAAAACCTCAATAAACAGGTGGGCTAATTTATACTCTCGATGGGCTTCCTTTCATTGTAAACGAGTTGTGCCCCGAAGATTTTTACGATCTCAAGGACCTGGCGTCTAACATCGGACCCATGAGTATGAAGAATTTGAAGCTTCATGATGTAAAATTATTGAGAGTCTTGTAAGAATTTCCAAAGTCTGTGTCTTACAAAAATTCCTATAACCAAGAATTTCAAAAACCAGTGAATAATTCAAAAATTGTTTCGAAGCGTGCATTCAGCGCAATACCTGGACTTGCAGAAACAAAGGAAATCGATTTATTTCATAAAAAATATGTACATTCCAAAAGATTATTCCAACTTTTATACAAATTTGTAATTCCTAAAATGTTGTTCATTCAAACTTCTATAATTGGTCCACATTAAAACATTTTTTTTGTATTAAAATATTTATTCTTATAATTTTTTATTTGTTAATAACACAAAATCATCCATAAATAACGAGTTCTTTTTTTATCAAAAACGTCATATTGCAACTTATGACATAGGTTCAAACCGATTTGTGTAGCAATAATGCCCTAACTCTAAATGAAAGTTGGTTTTTAGGCTTGGTAGAATTTTGTTTTATTATTTTAAAAAAGGTAAGTAATTCATGGTAAAAAGGTAATTCACCACAATTAATCACCCTAACAAAATCTACCAGTGTTGTTGCTGTAAAGCATTTAGTTTTTTTTTTATGTGGCAGTGCTAAGCTCAGGAGTCACCCTTTGTACTACTAGTCCGTCATGTCATTTGTCACGTCATGGTGCAATGTCTTGCAGTAAGCTTAGTACGGGGAGGGGGTTGGAGGGGTTATAAAGGTACGGGAGGGAATTGAAGAAGATGGTGATGAACCCTGCGTTTGAACTCTTGGATGTTGTAGGAGCTCGGAAATACTGACTGAGAGAGATTATTCCACAGTCGAGTTGTTCTATTAACAAACGAATTCATATCTTGTTGAGTGCGTGAAAGGGGAAGTTGCAGGTGGAGGGAATGAGACGAGTGGGCTAATCTGGTGTTGCGGTTATAATAATGCCGTGGAGGCAGGAGAGCGTTTAACTCGGAGGAACAGTCACTATGATAGTAGCGATAAAATTTTGTCAGTGCTGCCACATTCCTACGGTGGCTGAGGGGGTCGATGGAGCAAGCGGTATCGTCATCAATTAATTTAAGGGCCTTTTTTGGACCTTATCTAACCATGCCAAGATGGTTATTGGAGCGCCGCCCCAAACGAGGGAGTTATATTCGAGAAGAGGCCGAATGTAGGATTTATAAATAACAGCACGGGCCGATGGCTGGAGGAGGAACTTGCACCTCTTAAGAAATCCCAAGCACTGAGATCCTTGTTTGGCGATTTGGAATATGTGGTCATTCCATCGCAAGTCTTTGGCTAAAGTTACGCCTAAGATGTGTAGGGAGTGATCGGCCGTTAGTTCAACTTTGTCCACTTTCAAGGATGGAGAGCTGTTGATCTTTTTCTTTGAAATAAGACAGTACTTGGTTTTGTCGGAGTTGAATTCAACACGATTCTTCTTTCCCCACTCTAGAATTAGTTCAATGTCGTTATTAATAAAGTTGGACATACGTTCGCGATCATCAAGACAGGATCTGGCATGAGTCTGCCTTGTATTGAAGCTGTACGAGTACCGTAAAGTACCGTCGTCAGCGAAGCTGAGAAGTGGGTTGGAGGGGATTGAAAGAAGGTCATTTATAAATATAAGAAATAGGGCCGGTGATAAGATTGACCCCTGGGGGACCCCCGCAGAGATCGGGTGAAATGCGGATTTGACGCCATCCAATACTACTTTGATTGAACGGCCGAAAAGGAAATTCTTGATCCACTTCTGTAGAAGTGAGTCGACTCCAATAGCTTTGGGTTTAGCTAACAGGGCTGGGTGCCAAACTCTATCGAAAGCCTTGGAGATATCTAGAGCAACCAGACTAGACTCGCCGGATCCATGCAGACTACGGCTGAGGTGTTCTGTTAGACAGACTAAAAGATCGCCAGTGGATCTTTTCTGGCGGAAGCCATATTGTCTGTCGTTTAAGAGTAGGTTGGATTCTAGATATCCCATAAGCTTTTTGTTGATTATCGTCTCCATGGTTTTGTTGCCCGATTGGTAGCAATTTCAACTTTAAATTTGAGTTTTCTGAGTAATATTTTTTTTTGAGTTATGACGCTGTTTTATTTAATGAGCGATATATAGCCCAGCCAATGCACAATTTCGCTGGAAATTCTACCAAAAAGCACCGATTTGCACCAAAACTTGGCTGTAGGTTCTACTTACCCTCTTCTTCAAAGTTGTCAATATTAGTCCATTCAAAACGCGGGGGGGGGGGTGTTCCAAAAAACACCGTTAATAAAATCTAACCCTAAAGGTTTTTGGGGTCGCTGATCACGAAAATCGGGGTCCCGCGGTCTTAAACCATGGGCGTCACCCTTAAAAATGCAAAAAACACCCCTTTTTAGGGGGTTTTCGCGATTATTTCAATAATAACGAAAACTAATGCAATGAAATTCACTTTTTTTAATATTTATTTGCGAAGGTGGTTGATTTGTATTAAATCAAGGCGAACTTTAGGATAAGGGGTAACCCTAAGGGTTAAAGGGTTGAAACCACCCCTAAATCGGCTAAAAATAGAAAAATTGTAAATTTTTTTTTTTTTTTTTCAAGTTTATGCTTCAAATTCGATTGTTGGGGTACTGTTAGGCAAAAATAAATTATTTTCAACCCTTAAGCGGTTAAAACTACCCCTACAATTATAAAAATCAATTTTATATAAAAAAAATCATTTGCATTTTTTTTTTCAATTACAATTAGTTAGTTTTACCCCTTTAAGGGTTGAAAATAATAAATTATTGGCTAATAATACCTATTGAACCAAATTTTAAGCAAAAAGCAGAAAACAAAATTTTTTGCAATTTTTTTTATATACAACCTCAAAATGACAAGACAAGACATGTTTAGGGTTTTCGGGGTTAGTTCATGATAGCTGAGTTTTCAAAAATTCTTTTTATTGATAATATGTTTTGACAAATCGAAGTAGACTGTATTATTTTAATTAATTTTACGATTTGACAATAATACCCCGTTTACATCGCCTCGAAAACAAGCGTTTTCGTCAAAAAATCGTGTTTTGGGCGAAAACACAATCGAAAACAAATGTTTTATCATACAAATCGAAAACAACTTGGAAAGCTGTTTTCGATGAAAACGACCACGAAAACAAGAAAAGTGTGGACAAGAACCCAATTCAGCGTTCAGCACTTGTTATATGCATGTCATTTTCTGTGTCGAGACTTTTTTAAAATTTGAGTTTGACATGGAAAAAATTTAAAACGAAATAATTAAACTAAATAAACTGTCACTCGAAAACTAGAAAGGCGATGTGAACAGTAATTCGTTTTCCGAAAACACTTGCATGAAAACACGTGTTTTCGAGGCGATATAAACGCGGTATAAAGGAATTTCTCTCTCCACTGAAATATTCAAACAGAATAGTCGTGTTTCGCGGATAAACCTTAATAGGTTATGGACCCAGCATTTTGAAGGTTTAGGAATTAATAAATTAATTAATACTAATTCTTAAACATTGTAGATTTTACAAGAGAATAAAAAATTCAAAATGGAGGCCGAGGTATCAAGAATAGATAAATCGCAAAATGCAACGCAATACCAGACTTGGGGTTTTCAAAGCAAATTAAGTCTGATGGCATTGGATATCTACGGTTTGGTGGATGGAACAATTCTTAAACCAGATGAAAGTGGAGCTTTACAGATACATATATGGGTAAAAAAGGACGCTCGAGCACAAAGATTAATCGGGACAACAGTAACAGCCTCAGTTATCCCTCATATTGTTAATTGTAATACGGCAAAAGAAATGTGGGACAAATTGAGTGCTGTGTTTGAAGAGAAAAATGAATCCAGCATCTTAATGCTGAATCAGCAGTTCCTTTCAATAACAAAAGAGGTAACAGAAGATATAGTAACATTCATCGCAAGAATGGAGGACCTTATAATTAGTTTAAAATCGTTGGGGCAGTTAATTTCTGATGAAATGATAATTGCAAAAATTATCATGGCGCTACCTGAAGAATATAATGCTTTTGCAAGTGCGTGGGAAACTACGAGTAAAGCGGACAGGACTTTAGAAAATTTAAGAGCACGTCTTGTTATGGAAGAAAGTCGTGTAAAAAATAAAGCGTTATTTTCAAAACGGAATTACCGGAACAAAGCACATGAGAAATCACAAAGGAAACTTCAAAATGACAAGAAAATATATAAATGTTTTTTGTGTCATAAACAAGGACATTTTAAACGGGATTGCCCACAAATAAATACGAAAATAAATAAACCAACAGCTATCAAATCTGATAGGGAAGCTTTTATGTGTTCGGAAGACGGATCGAATGCAGATCATTGGCTGCTGGATACCGGTGCAAGTGACAACATGAGCCACAAGTTAGATTGGTTTCAGGATATTCGTCAGCTAAATCCATCAAAAGAAGTAAAAATAGCAAACGGTGGAATACTAAAGGCACCGTTATGTGGAACAATTAATTTACTTGTTTTTAATGAGAAGAAGTGGAGCGAAAAAGTCCTAACGGAAGTCCTATACGTTCCAGAGAGAAATTTATTTTCTGGAGCTAGGGTTCTAGATAAAGGTGAACTAAAGCGAGGTGATGTCGTTGTGGCAGTGGGAGCTCGTCATGGAAATTTATTCAAGATGCAATTCAAAGTTCAAACAAATTCAATTGCAGCAAACATGGCGTAAAAGTGCAACACATTGAAAAGTTGGCACGAAAAACTTGGGCACCAAAATTTAAGTTATGTTCGGACGTTTTTAAAGGAACATACATAATATTGAGTTTGTAGATGAAGACTTCATTTGTGAAGGATGTTTAATGGGGAAACAACACAGAGAACCATATAAAACCAGTGAAATGAAGACTAATAAATGCGGCGAAATAATTCATCCTGATGTTTGTGGTCCAATGCAAACTGAATCCATTGGTGGATATAGATATTTTTTACTTATTAAAGATAACTTTTCGCATTTTCGTACTATTTATTTTATTAAAAACAAATCAGAAGTTTTTGAGAAAATAAAAACATTTATTAATTTTGTTAAAAATCAGTATGGTCACAAGATCAAGATTTTACGAACAGATAATGGTAAGGAGTTCATAAATGCCAAAATGGAAAAGTTATTGGAGTCACATGGAATCTGTCATCAACGTACTGTACCATATACTCCAGAACAGAATGGATCTGTTGAACGAGAAAACCGTACAGTAGTTGAAGCAGCACGGTCGATGTCGCCAAGGGCATAGAACTGAGGTTTTGGGCAGAGGCTGCTAATACCGCAGTTTACATCTTAAACAGAACTGGCACCAGCAGTATATTGCAGAAAACACCATATGAGTTATGGCACAATAATGAGTTATGGCACCATATGGTTTTCGTGCATATTCCAAAGCAAAAAAGGCAAAAACTTGATGCAAAAGCAACGAAATGTACTTTTTTCGGGTACGATGAAAATGTTAAAGGCTATCGCGTTTGGGATCCTAAAACAAGAAAAATTGAGATAGCCAGGGATGTCAAGTTTATCGAAAAAGATTTTTTTGAAGTGGTGGAAAATAAGGACAATGAGAAAAAAAATTCAAATCAAATTGATATATATTGTTCAGAAATCAAGATGAACAAAATTTTGATGAACAAAATCTTACCGAACAAAATAGAAACCACACAGATGAAGAAATCCATGGGGAAAGACCAACAACGTCAGGTTGGTGTTCATTAGATAATGGAAATATTTTAGAAAGCCGGCTTAGAGTTTAGAGATCGAACTAAAATTAGGAAACCAGTTGGTGATTGTGGTGAAGCATGAGTTCTCGCATCATGTAAGTGAGGTAACTATGGCAGAAGCAATATTTTCAATAGTTGATGAGCCTTCAACTTACGAAGAAGCTATTCACTCTACTGACAAAGTTCATTGGAAAAAGGCAATGGATGAAGAATATAAGTCTTTGATTGAAAATAAAACCTGGGTACTTACTGAAGTGCCACAAAATCGAAAACTTATTGATAACAAATGGGTCTATGAAGTGAAGTACAGCATTGATGGTAAAATAGAACGTTATAAAGCTGGACTGGTAGCCAGGGGCGGATGGGCAGCATCTTAGCGGCCCGGGAAATAATATTTGTCGGCCCTATTTTAAATTTCCGAATATGGCTAAAATATATGAACATTTACAGGGAGTAACGCATTTTTCCATTAAAATTAATAGTCCAGTGGATAGCGGTAAAAATAGTGTATTATTTAATAATAATTCTTTCAGACAGCACCGATTTTTTTGTGAAATTTGGTAATTTAGCTTATCTTACCCTCCTCTACAAAAGTTATATGTTCTTGATGTGTGCTTTTTATTTTTAGGGGGTGAAAACTACCCCTGTTGACAAAAAATTTAAAAACAATATATTTAAGCAATATGTCGATTAAAATACGTTTAAATATATACTGGAATGTAATTTATGATTTAATTCAATGTTTCATCCCCTCCAAACCCCCTATGACGAAAATCACAACAAAATTAGTTTTTAACGGTTTAAAATTTTTAATCGTGCATTTATGATAAATTACTATCCCCTCTTTGTTTATACTATTATTTCTAAATTATTGCAACGTCTGTACCTGTAGAAACTACCCCATATTGAGAAATTTGTGAAAAAATTTCAACAACTGGAAATTTTGAAATGGTGCATTTATATTGAATGTAGATGTAGATGTATGGCTACAGAGTAAAATCGGTCCAAAAAAAGCTCAGGGATTTAAGGTGATTTTTGGGTGCCCCCAAATTTGTTTTGAGGTATTGTTTTTTAAATTTGTTTTGAGGTATTAAGAGCGATTTTTGAGTGCTCCAATAGTAATTTTAAAGCGGGGCACATATTTGTCTTATCGCAACTTGGAGCGAGTGGAATTGGGCTCCAAACCAAAAGTAAGAGCTATTTCATACATGAATAAATACGTTTTTAAGATGTAGATGTGTTTATTAATGCTTTAAAATTGTCGAGATTAATACAATTTATCTGATTCGATAATTTCATTGGAAAATAGAAAAAAATAGAGATATATTATCGCTACAAAATTCAATTCGCAGGGAATTTCAAGGGATACAAGTCCTGCAAAGTTGAACTGTTTTGAACCCTTACTTTTTGAGATTCTAAAGTTTAAATTGCTCGGGAAAGGTTCTCCTCGCACTCATATGCGAACTTACAACGAAGATATGTATCTCAATTGGTTTTCATCGCACAGAATCGAAACAAAACCAAAAATTTTCTCTAGAAAAGCCCTTCGTTTCTGTGTCATCAGTTTTTTCGTATCTTACTTAGTTTTTATCTATTGCGGAAAAAAGATTTTTTTTTTTTTTTTTTCAAAAATTTCAAAGTTTATTGTTAACGTAAATATAACTTTTTTTCAAACATATTGTTAATACCTAAACAAAGTTAAAGTACATGAGTTTCGTTTACTTTCAATTCTTGTCATGAAGGCATTTGTTTTATTGCAGCATTTTTCTCGGGAAAAAGAAAACCATGTTATTTTCATCATAACTCCAGCTTAGCATCGATGCTAATGAATTTTACCAAAGCTCATTATAAAGGTCTTTACAAGTACTTTATATAAGGTCCAATTAGTTTTTCTCCAAAAATTCGTCGTTTTGTCTTTATTTAACGTCAGGTTTCGGCGAGCAAACGGCCATTTTTAAAGACTCATACCTCGAGTTGTGTTTCATCTACAGAAATAAATAAAACACCAATCGATTTGTTATTCTAAAAGCTTTATTTCTTCTACAATATGTGTTTTGAAAAAAACGTTAGGTTTTTAAGTTATTCAGAAAAACCCATCTAAAACATGCATTTTTTAGATGAAAAATCAACAATTTCAATAGCGAATAACTCGTGAAATATTGATTTAAAGAAAAACATGTATATAACATATTTTGCTTTCAATCCACTCTTTATGATTTATGATTTATTTTGAGTGCGCCTATTTCCACTCCCTAGAAGGGGTAGCATTCAACCCCAGGGAAAACGCACACCTCAACACAATATAACTTTTGTTTCTTGAACTTCTACCTACTCCAAATTTTGCATGATTCGGCGCTGTCCGAAAGAATTCGGAGCCAAAAACCGTAATCCACTGGGCTATAAATAGAGAGCATAGGTTTATTACAGAGTCTAGTAATCAAAGTGCTAAAAACACAAATTTCTAATTTTGCAATAGAAATCGCTACAAATTAAGTAAAATACAAAAACCTCAAATTAAAAAAATATATATAAAACGACGTTTTTCATTCAGAATTTGTAAATTTTGTAAATAATCATCATTAAAGCGCCAGAAAAATACACGTCCCTCTAGCAATACGCAGGCATGACTGATTACATAAAAACAAGTGATTTGATAGGAGAAGCTAAATGAAGCTTTTGTCAAGCTTTTAAACATTTTTAAGAGCTTTGTAGCCCAGAATGCGCCAAATGTCACGGAGTTTGAAAATATCTTTACCACAAAATAAACAAAACATAATAGTTTGAGAGTTATATATGGGTAGTCGGAAGAAGAAATATAAAAACTCAAGACGTACTTTCAGCCACCGGCCCTGCGGCCCCTGAACAGCCGGCCCACCGGGAAATTTCCCGGTTCGTCATATGGCCCATCCGCCCCTGCTGGTAGCCAGAGGTTTTACGCAAAAATATGAACTGGATTACAAAGAAACGTTTAGTGCAGTAGTAAGGTTCTCATCCATAAGAGCGATCTTATCAATAGCAGCATCAGAAAATATGAAATTGTGTCAATTTGACGTCAAAACAGCATTTCTTTATGGAGAAATTCATGAAATGATATATATGAATCAACCGCTAGGTTATAACGAAGGTTAAGGAAGGATATATAAACTTGTAAAGAGTTTATATGGAATGAAGCAGGCGTCTAGATGCTGGAATAAGTGTTTTACGACATTTATTGAGAAATGTGGATTCAAAACTTCTGTAGCTGAATCATGTCTTTTTGTGAAAGAAAGCAATAAGAAAAAGGTCATCTTAGCAATTTTTGTTGATGATGGATTGATTGCAGCACATGATCAAGCTGATGTTATACCAGTACTTGAACATTTGCGTGAGAAGTTTGAGATCAAGACAACGAATCTAGATACTTTTCTAGGAATGGAAATCTTCAGAGACGCAGAAGGAGGCATTCATTTAAGTCAAGCAGCGTATGCTCGAAAAATGCTCTCGAAATTTAACATGAGTAGTTGTAATGCGGTTTCAACTCTGATTGATACAAATCAAAACTTAAATTGTTTTGAAGATTCTGAGGTTAACAAAGTCTATCCTTATAGAGAAGCTGTCGGAAATTTAATGTATTTATTTAGGCCTGATATTTTTTTTTATGTGATAGACTAGAGGCTTAGGGAAAGCCCCTTTGTACTGTTCGACAATCTATTTTTTTCGTATAGAATGTCGAACAGCAGCTCTAGCCGGAAGATAGAGAATAGAAAGAGACAGAGAAGTAGGAAGGAGCTGCCACAACCTAGCCACGATATTTTTATTCTACCTACTTCCAACCATTTCGCGACTTTGGCATCGGATCATTTAAGAAGAAATAACTCGCTGGAGTGTTATGCCTCCTGAAACGAATTGTATCTCATCAGCCAACCAATGACATGCGCTTGGTGGAGCGGGGAAGGACTAGCGAAGGCGAGAGGAGAAGAAAGAAGGGAAATGTGGGTGGGAAAGTGGAAAAGGCGAAGGACCGTGGGGCTGGCCGGGATTCGAACCCGGGACCTCTGTGATAGCAGTCAGGCGCCTTACCTCTAGACCACCGAGGCCCCCGATATACAAGCAGTGGGAGTTGTGAGCCGGTATCTTGAATCGCCTACAAATGCCCATGTAAATATGGTAAAGAGAATTTTTAAGTACATAAAAGGGACGATAGAATATGGCGTTTACTATGAACCACAGGCAACGGGAGGACTAATCGGTTCCAGCGACGCTGATTATGCAGGGGATGACTCCTTGCAGGGATAACGGCCATCTAAGACGATCGCAAAAATTTTATAACAGAAAACAAGAGTTGTGATTGAGCAAACCTTTGGTATATTAAAACAAAGGTTCCGGCAATTATATACTACTGCAAACTGCGAGGTATGGAGAAATTGTGCCATTTTATATGAGCATGCTGCATTCTGAACAATTTATCTAACGCGGAGGAAATCAATGAAATAATAGATGATACTGTAATAGAAACTAAAGAAATAGCGGCTGACAGCTGCAGCAGCCTTAGTGTTACGGGTGAAGCGAAAGCGCTTCGAGAATCCATCTGCCAGTTTTTATGGAGCAAACAGTGACATAGAAGCGTAAAAGCACTGTTTTCATTATTTATCTAATGGTATTTTCACAAAGAATATTTATAGTGAGCGTCAACCAAGGTGATGAGATATTACTGGCTGATTGGAAAACCATAATGGCCAACCTCTCTAGGAAATCATAACAGCATCCATATGTTTAAATAGATTAATATGTTTAAATAGTTTTAACTGATTTTGCTTTTATTGTCTCATATTTTCCATCAAAAGAAACAAGAAAGAAAACGGCATTTTCATTATTGGAAATTAGAAAAAACAAAAGATTTTTTTTAATACTATCTTCAACTTATATTTTATTAACAAAAATTCAACATAGAAACGAAAAAACAAATATATAAAAACAAGGAATTAATTGCACATTCAGTTTTTATAAATAAACTAAATATAATAATAACAAAAACAAGAATATGATCATTTTTTAAAGCAATTCACCAAATAGTTTAATATTTCGTTCCGCTCCTTCATCGTTTTGTTTTTTTCTTTAATGTGTTGGAGCATCTCCTCTTGGAATAGTTTGTGATCGGCACGCATTCCTTGAAGTTCTTCCAGGATACGAGCGTTCTGCTTAGGAGGTTTTCGGTTCGGTAGATAATTCCAATGAGCTACATTCTTGGGTGCTCATTAAGGTATCCTCATCCGCGGTGTCGCCACTTCCACCTGCAGTGGGCAAGACATTTTCTTTTCTGGTTTGCTGGTCACTCCGGCGTCCCAGTAACAACAGAGGAAATACCGAATCTTGTTTTTCCAGTATTTCACCCAATTCTCTGTGATAAAAGTTTAATTAATAATCAACAGAACAAATAAATATAGTTGTGTTTTACCTCTCATACGGACAGGATTCTCTATTTCTGCCTGTTTTATTGCTGTGGGCCTTTGCTTTCTTATACGTCCGCTCTAACCCACGATATTTATTTTCCGCCTGGATTGCGGTAAACAAATATGCCTTTTCGCAGAGTTTCTGGGATATTGCTTCCCACATCTATTTTTTTTATTTTTTAACTTTACGCGCTTTTCCCTACTTTGTTTTTCAAAGACAACACTTGGGACAGCAGCAGTTTTACTGCGGCATCTATCCACACTTGTGTTTGTAGTTGCTCCTTTTCTGGATCTACATAAATATAAGAACATAAATGAAATATTATGTTTCTGTACACTGGTTACTTGGGCGCTGGTCATTCTATAATAATGAACATCATAGAAGAGATTCCGGAAGCGGAGATGCTATCGGACGGCATGCCCGTTAAAATCTCAAAATTTAAGCAACCTTCTGTACATATACAGGAAAGGCTTACCTGGACTTTTCCTAAAGTTTTGCCGGGCGGGCTAGTATGGTACACGGATGGCTCTAAAACGGAGACAGGTGTAGGCGCCGGAATCTGGAGTGAAAGTCCCAGATTCAGCAAGGCTATAAGTCTAGGCACTCTGGCAACTGTCTTTCAAGCAGAGGTGTACGCTATTCTGGCATGCACTCATGAGAACTTAAGAAGGGCCTACCAAAATAAACGGATTTTTATCTTCTCTGATAGCCAAGCGGCAATTAGAGCGATAAGGTCCCGTAGGGCCAAGTCGAAATTAGTTTGGGACTGCCAACGTGCTCTTCATGAGTTGGGCGTTCTCAATCAAATCACACTTGTCTGGGTCCCGGGTCACCGGGGCTTCGAAGGCAATGAAAGTGCGGATGCCCTGGCTAAACAGGGCTCTGATTTAGAATTCATTGGTCCAGAGCCGGCTATTGGGGCACCGTCCAGCTTGCTGCAAAGGGCCCTGGCCGATCGGACTTTGATGAAACATATTGAACGCTGGAGGTCCGCGCCTGGACTGGCCAACTCTAAGCGGTTCCTTCCAGTGCCGTCCCCTAAGACGGCCAAGGAATTGTTACGGCACAGTAGAAGTGATGTTAGGACACTTGTTGGCTTAATTACCGGACACTGTGCCCTAAATTACCACTTATGGAAGATAGGAAGGGCGGAGGACCCTACTTGTAGGCTTTGCCTAGAAGAGGATGAGTCTGCCCTCCATGTTCTCTGTGAGTGCCCTGCAATAGCAAGGAGCAGGCTCTCTCTGTTCGAGAAGTCCCTGCTCGAACACTCAAGTCTAAGCGACAAACCACTAGGCAGACTGCTGAACTTGTTCAGGCGGTCTGGCCTACAAATATGAGGTGTAGGGGTTGTAGTACAATAGGCCAACTTATTGGCCGCAGTACCTTTGGACCTAATACCTCACACAGGAGAAAAAAAACACTCATTGCGGATAGATCACGAAAATTTTCTATTGTCTATTCTTGGCCGTGTTTTTTTAATGAAGTGGCTGGGTCTTCGCCATTCAAATTTGAAAACCCAAGTTTTATCGGGGTCTATCTGGGTCTCTATCGGGGTTACTGGGAAATTTCAAAATTTCCCTGTTTTCCTGAATGCGGCCAACTTCAAACCGAAGGAGAAATGTCATTCAAATTTAAATAATTTGTGACGGTTGTTTAAAAAATAGAAGAAAAATCCATCAATCCATTTCAGAGCCAAATGGAGGAGATTTTTGGCGATCGAGCACTTATCGCTCGATTCGGGGGCCGTCTCGTTAAGTGCGCCACGGTCCACTTTAAGTGCGGTGCCGTCCACTTTCGCAGCAAGTGTGATCCCATCCTCTTCTGCAGCAAGTGCGGCACCGTTCACTTCAAGTGAGGTACCGTCTGGAAGTGTGGGACCACTAAGAGTAAGGAAGAAGCTGTCATCGCTCGAGAAGGAGCAGATGCGCGACAAGCGCTTCCAAGAAAAAAAAGAGTTCCTGTGGCGTCTAAACGAAGAAAAGAACAAGCGCCACAGGGAATGGCTCAACCCTTTGAGACTCCTTACAGGTAGATTTGCTTAAATTGTTTTTAGTTTTATATTACAGTTTTATATGTACTAATATTTACTTACAGATGGTTCCGCACTTCCAGAGGCACTTAAGCGCACTTAAGGAGGCGGGCGCCACACGAGAAGCAAAGGCGCAACTGTGTGCGACCTTCAAAATCTTATGCGGTCTTGTGGGCTCGCAGCAAATTTTTTATCTTATTTTCAACCTGTGACTGCAGTTTCCTGGGGACTTCCTCATTTCTTGCAGAATAGCAAGCAAGAAGGGCTTTCGTCTCACCAATTGTCCACATATGTCATTCTTTTATCTATCTTTTTATCTATTTTGTAAACACCAAAATTTTAATTGAAGTTATATTAATTGTTATTGTTAAACACAAAATTTTTAATTGTTATTGTTATTTTTAATCAAAGTTTAATCAATATTACATAAATATTTTTATTTAACACATAAACATAAAAAACATAAACATAAAAGATACACATAAAACATAAACATACAACATAAACATACAACATAAACATAAAACCGTTGATTCATTTGCTTCTGTCGATGTACTTCTTTATCGCGAGCCGGACCTCTCGTGTATTTCGATATGTTTTGTTCCAAACTGGGCTAATTCACTTACAATCTATTAAGCAAATTTTATATATGTATACATTTTCAAATCAATGAACACACAAATATTTTTACCTTCAATTCAATCCAATGCACTTCTAAATCCATATAATCCGCCCGTATTGTTATTGCTTTCGAGAAACTTTCAATGCCTAAACCATGTCTTCCTCGGAACATAAATACAAAACTTTGGCCAATTCATCATGTTTATCTCGAAATCTAAAAACGATACTAGTAAATATGCATGATTTAAAAAAATTACCTTTGTCAGTTGCTCTGTTGTTGGAATGTTGACCAATGTAAAAGTATCGAAGGCTGTAACTAATAAACACAGAAAAATAAGAAAAATAACATATAGTGGGGTCAGATAAGGAAAACATAAAGAATTGTTTCCAGTCTAACTTAAAAAATATTGTAATAATAAAACCGTGCTAAATTTTTGGAGCAAATTTAATATTGCTCGAAGGCAGAAAACAAAGAAAAACTGCCACTGTTTAGTGTATCCAAGTCCAATGCATCTATAACAACATTTGAACAAATTAATTTTAGAATAGAAATGGCAAGAGTGTACCTGATGGAATGTCTCCCTAAAAAAAATTTCTTGACACTAACTCCTCCACAAGTGCATCTCTTCTATTTAGTGTTGACACATCTAAAGTCTCAACATTTTCTTCTTCTGGTTCATTGGCTGCATCATCCTGGGCGGATACCTCGTGCATGTCATTTTGCATAATACAAATGCTATGCAACACGCAAGCAGAATATGTTAGGTTCACTACCAGAGGAATGTTACTCTGCTCCGTGAAATGCAGTAATCGGCGGAAGCGCGTTTTCAACAGTCCTATTGCCTGCTCTACCACAACACGTGTACCAGGATGTGCAGCATTAAAGCGATGCTGCCGCTCTGTTAATGCGCCATTATCTTTATATGGAGGTACCAACCAATTTTTGCACGGATAAGCACTGTCCCCTAGAAGAAATGTGCCTGACGGAAACAACTCTTGAAGGGACTGTTCAGCCCTCCGAAAGAGGCTACTTCTTCTGAGAACCCTGGCGTCATGAATGGACCCTGGTTCTCCACAGTACACATCCATAATTATTTTGTGACACGCAACCACCAACTGCATTGAAATGCTGTGGGACTTCTTCCTGTTGCAGTAGTCCACAGGATTTGTGGTTGGAGCTTTGATTCTTATATGGGTCCCATCTATAGCTCCTATAACCCCAGGAATTCCACGAAGCCATTCAAAGGCATTGGACGCTTCACAGACTTCATGGTGTGTCGATGGCCACTTAATGTAACTCGGGCTAATTTTAATTACAAACTTCGCCAATCTATTAACAATTACCCATGCGGTTGACTTTGCAGTCCCGAACCGGTTTGCGAGCTGTCTAAATGTTATGGTATTTGCCATATACCATAAATACATGAATATCTCCAAATCTCCGTTCAAAGGAGGCTCTCCTTTTTCGCAATTATATAGTTCTGAAAATATAGTTATTAATGAAATTTATACATTGTTACTTATAAATCTTACCTATCAGGTGGGAAACGGTTAAACGTTCCAAACGAAAGTGCGACTTAAATTCACTAGCAGAAAAGGAACCAATAGTCTCCACGAAGCTGTGCCTTTTTTTGTTTCCTGGTCATCTTCTGACGACGAGGAAGAATCTTCAGAAGTGGTCGAGAAGAGGAGATCCTCGTCCATACTGTCATCACAGTATTCTTGGAAAACTACCTGTAAACCGTAGATTTAATTACTGCAAATACGTTTATTTAAAAGGCTGTAGCCGTTCGTGGAATTTCAACACATTTATTTTATTTCCGGCTACAACCTTTTCAAACTTACTTGTAAATCCATGGTTTATTCAAAAAATTGGACACCAAGTTTTCCAAAAAAAAACATCACAAAAAACTTCATAATGGTAGAAGCATTATCAATGTGAACTTCTAGCCCTTTTCCGATTCTTCTAAATCTCGCTTTTAGGTGACCGAAAGCGTTTTCAACAACCCTTCTTGCTTTAGACCAGTGATTCTCAACCAATGTGCCGCGGCACTTTTGTGTGCCGCCAAATTCTTGAAGTGTGCCTATCAAAGTGCATTACATTCATCCACTTAAACATACAATGTGAATTTCTCTTAGTTCCGTTTTCCTTTTGCAAGTGTAACTTATGTAAACCAGAACAAAAAATTCAATTCAATCAATATGAAATAAAACAGATGCAAATTAAATAGTTTTTTTTGAAAAGTACAATAGTTCTCAACACCATCCTTCTAGTGAAGATTGGGTCTCCATCGGTGTCGCACCCTATAAGTTGTACCGCAGAGATCTCTTTCATGCTGTAAACATATTCCAGGTATGTTTCCTGCGGGTATTTCTTCCGGGTCTCCAAGGCCTTATACGTACTAATAGTAGACCGGGGCTTTCCAAACTCTCTACCCTATAATTCTTTGAGCTCATCGAAGCACTTGATACCAACGCTCGTCTCAACCACCAGCTTAGCAGCTCCTAGTAATAAACGCCGTGCATATACAGTAGGTACTACACAAGGGCGATGTTCTCAAACTCCTTTACCCACTTTGAGAATTCCTTTCCTGTCTCTGCTAGAAATTCTTCCACAACTTTGAACATGAAATTATTAGTACACATCCTGAGTTCTACGTTTACTTGTGCTGTATAATCCTTCCCTTTCATCTCACGCCTATCTCCGTCCGCTTCTTGATCTCTTGATTCCTTCGCATCGATTGCGCGACTCCTCGACTGATTTTACACAATCCTCGTTTCGTCTGTTGTCCGCTCCCTTGTTAGTTTCCTGCTTATTTCGGCTTTCAACAACTTTTGCATTGTCTAACCTCTTTACCAACTCCTCATTTTGTCTGTAACTGTGCTTTTGTCTCAACAATACCTGTAGCACTACAAACAACGGTTAATTCTCGTAAACTTGGCTCGTCCATCCTATAATCGCGAAGAAAGCTCTCTTTTCCAGTTTTTCTTACAA
The DNA here is from genome assembly GCA_949987705.1 of Thereva unica. NCBI lineage: Eukaryota > Metazoa > Arthropoda > Insecta > Diptera > Therevidae > Thereva > Thereva unica. The sequence continues at coordinate 25,878,839 of OX465282.1, read as the reverse complement.
TTCGCCAATACTTTCTTTCTTTGATTGTTGAACCCAATCCAGTAGTCGTAAAGGCCCCATACACGAAAAAAATGGGCACCTAGTGACGTCAGCCCTAATGGAAAAACAAAAACAACAGCTACGAGTTTATATGGTAAGTTTGCCCCACGTGACGTCAGGATTAAAATACCGTCTTACGATATACATCCTTTTACATTACCTTGTTTCTGTATCCCGTGACTTTGGTGAACTGTCATCTAAGCTTGGCTCGATTGATTTTAACAGCTTAGCGTAAATGAGTTGAATGTTATGCCGTACTATATGAAGCCTTTGTTTCTTGCGTACCTTTTTTAAAGCTCCAAACATTGCCCAGTTTATCTCCACCTTAGTTCAATATGACAACAGTTTGTTTGTTACTTCATGCTCCGCTGCGCTTGGTGGACTCAGTAAATGATAATATTATTTGGAAAAATCGTAGACCATCATTGTTGTGGCGCAGCCACACAACAAAAAAATTGATCCAACATTTAAATAGTTATCTAAAAAGAAATTTATTAGAAATCAAAATATATATAAATATATACCTATAAAAATAAAATGTATGACATATAATTTACGTAATTTAAGTCAAACTGGTACAAATTGTACAAGGTGTCAGGTGTGGCATGACTAAGGTTAAAAGCAAACAAGTAGAATAGAGCTTAAAAGCTTTTGTCAATAAGGAAACATAGGAAGCAAGGCGTTAAAGCTTTCTTACTATAAAAGGCCGAGACGAATAATGGAAGTCGCTCACTACTGAATTGGGGATTACTAGCGAAAGTAAGAGCCGTACACAAAACACCACATCCAAATTATTAAAAATAACACTAAATTAAATTTTAAACATCAATTCAAATTGAAGGCCAAGGTTAGAATTTATACTGCAGGTTGGGGATTACCAAACTGCAGTTTTTGTTAGAGTATTATACGTGTGGCTTCAACTTGAATTACAGATATTAATTTGAAAAGGATTATATTGTTATTTTTTGGAAGATAATTAAGTCTTTCTCGTTATTTGTTTGTTATTACAAGATTTTAATTTTGAAGCTAAATAAACAAACTATAACATTAAAAGAAAAAAACGTGTTTTATTTCAATAAGTGTGCTTCAAGCAAACGAAGCAAATTAACTGGCATTAATTACTCAATATCAAGGAAGGGATATTGAACAATCATCTTTTTGGTACTGCAGGCCAATTCGTTTCCAATTCGTGAAAGAAAATGTTGATGTATATCTCGCGTAGAAGAAAATTATTTTCAGGAGAAAATATAATTGTTTTTTTTTTGTTTTTTTTTTTTATGTGAAAGACTAGAGTCTCAGGGAAGGACCCTTTACACTGTCGACAATCAATTTTCTTCATATAGAGTGCAATGTCGAACAGCAGCTCTAGTCGGGAAAGGAAGGAACTGCCACAGCCTACCCGCGATATTTTTCAGTCCACCTACTTCCAACCATTACTATTGCGACTTTGGCATCGGGGCATCGAGAAACAGCTCACTGGAGTGTTATGCCTCCTGAAACGAGTTGAATCTCATCAACCAACCGATGACATGCGCTTTTGGTGGAGCGGGGAAGGGCTAAGGAAGGCTATGACAAGAGGAATCAGGAATGTAAAGAGGGAACAAGAAAGAAGGAAAGTTATGTAGGTGGGAAATTGGAAAAGGCGAAGGACCGTAGGGCTTGGCCGGGAATCGAACCCGGGACCTCTCGGATAGTAGCTAGACGCCTTACTCCCTAGGCTACCGAGGCCCCCATCAACTGTAACAGTAAATGAACGCAAATTTGCTATTGGACATAGTAGTAGTATTGGATGGCATAGTTTGTTCTGCTCTTTCTGATAGAAGTGTGGGCAATATCTGTTAGACTAAGCTTTCTGAAATGAAAAACATTAGGCCCATTTACAATAGAGCGATGAAGCGAGACGAGAGCGCGGCAAGTCTCGTTGAACTTGTGAAATAATTTTTCCTAGCATACTAGTGAACGTAGTTATATACAATGCAGCGAGAAAGCGATGCGATGAGATTTAGAAAAATTAAATATTTGACGCGACGAGGAAACAAAATGGCACTTTATAGGGGTGACAGACATGTGGTATTGATACCATGGTATTGATACTATGGTATTCGTAACACTGTAACGATCGGTTTTAATAAGTGTATTCCCCTAGCGGAAAGTTGTAGTGATGAAGATCACTTCCCGATATGAAAAATTAAGATAAAAATAGGCGGCGAAACAAAACAAATTATAATTTTGATGGGAAAAAAAATGAAAATTTAGTTTTTGGTGGAGCTTTGATGGGGAGAGAAATTATAAAAAGTGGCCGGACGTAAAACTATTTTTATAATTTGGAATTTAATTAGTTTCATGGAATTTTGGTTGTATCGGTGTTCGGATAAGAAACTTTGTAGTCAATTCGCGCTGTTCATTTAACCGACCGGCAATCAAATAACACAAATGATTTTGTTGCACGTCTGGAGACTTAAGAAAATCAGAGTGTAGTAATGGCTATTCGGGAAGAAGTGGTGTTGCTATGCTGGTGAATCGGCAAGGATTGGCTGCGGTCAACTTTTTATCAAGCAGAAGCCTAACACATCAAATTTCCACAAGATCTCTTATAATCAACATTGCAAGAAACGAAGCCTGCAACTGTATGGGTACAAAAAGGTGGTATTAATTATGTTCTTGCAGCTTGCGTTCGATCACCGGAAGAAGATTCGAGCTGAGTAGGGCCCAGAAGAACCTAATTATCTGGCTCGTATTTTGGCTGGTGAAAGGTTTTTTTTCCTAACTTTTTCAGTGGTTTGGTTTTGTATCAACTTCCCTCCTCTCGATTGACACCCACAAACATTGTATTGGCCTTGCTACTTGTGGCCGACATTTAGACCATAAGATATTGCTGGAACAATAAATTATTTATTTTCTACAAAACGGTTGCGTCATTAGAGGGAGCTAAATAAATTTTCGCGGGTTCATACAATTGGCCTGCCAGCTAAGGACCCGCAGTTCACGTTTTCCAAGATACCCCGCTCCTTAACAGAATCATAACAATTATCAAGCCGGTTCTCAAGAAATCGTCTGGAAGAGAAAGAGACCAATTTTATGCATTTGTTTAAATTATACATTTGTTGGATGTTTATACAATTATAATGATATATTAGATATATTACTTAACATTTATTACCTCTTATTAACCTTTATTATCACTGTTAACAACAATAATATTACCTATGACTTACTTTAACACATTTTAATTCTTTTCTTGTTGTTTGAAACTTTCGCGTCCATTTTACTAACAGTAACAACTACGTTAAGTCTTGTTGTAAGAAGACAACGTACTGGGCCCAGGGCGTCGTTTTGGTTATTTTTTATAGTTAATACTTACGAAATTTTGTTAAAGTTTGCTTCATGGTTACTATTGTTACGTTTTTTATTTACTAGTGAAGTCTATTAATTCAGTTCTTTTCTTTTTTTCACTTACTTATACAAACACACTTTTATACATTTTTTTTTTTTGGTTGTTTATATATGTGAACCCATTTGTTTCTGGTGTAGTAAATAAAATTGAATTACTCTCTTCCGTAATCATACTCGTCTTTCAAGTTGGCATGAGGGCCCAAGAGGGCTAAATTTCTTTCAGGATGGCCGGCGGATTTCCCTCCAAGATTCTCTCTAGGGGTGCCCATTGAATAATGTCGTTCCACTGGTAGACATCAACGGCGCTCGGTGCTGAGCGACGTGCCTCGTGAATGGACTGAGGAGGACTTCGACTTAACATTGAGGTAAGTGGTGAACCATATCTGTATCGTTCCGGCCACACACCCCACGACCCCCCGGCGAGCTAGAGAACTCCGTGTGGCCGGCAGCATATCCCCCTAACATTAGTATCGGCGGTCCGCCTTCGTCTGGTCCCAAGTCCAGGGTGTGAAAGGAGGAGGGTTGTCGACCTGCCGAGTCGATCGTAAAAACTAGGCAAGAAACCGCATGGATACACGAACTAACCATTCACGAAATAATGCTACTGCATCCGGGGCAGCCGATGCGCCAGCGCTGGGGACCAGGGATGCTGGTGAGAAGTGGGTTACTGGCCGAAACAATGCTACTGCATCCGGGGCAGCCGATGCGCCAGCACTGGGGACCAGGGATGCTGGTGAGAAGTGGGTTACTGGCCGAACACCCAAATTAGTCACACCGAAAAGGGAATTAAAATTCGCTGCGTGGAATGTACGAACAGGACATCACGTTGGTCAAAAGGAAATCATAGCAATGGAATTGTTGAAATGCAAAATATCAATTGCTGCGCTATCGGAACTACGGCTTACCGGATCCGGGATATTGACAATCGCCACGCCAACAATCGACGAAACGATGATGCTTTACTATTCCGGTGGTGAGAAAAGAGAGGCCGGCGTCGGCTTTATGGTCGACCGACGGGCTGCCAGCAGCGTTATCGCATTCCAACCGATATCCGAGCGTTTGGCGGTTATAACCATCAGTGGAACGATCAAGACCCATATCATATCCGTTTATGCGCCAACCGAGACCAGCACGGACACGAACAAGGACGAATTTTACGATCATCTTCAACAGACGCTGGATATGATACCTCAAACCGAATTAATAATTCTCGCGGGGGATTTCAACGCACATTCAGGAGTAGATCGAACCGGCTGGGAAGAAACCATGGGCAAATTCGGACACGGAGTAATTAATGACAACGGCTTACGCCTGCTTTCATTCGCATCGTCAAACAACTTGATCGTTGGCAACAGCATTTTCCGCCATCCACTCAAACACCAACTCACCTGGCGAAATCCATCCGGCAAAGACTCGGCGATGTTAGACTACGTTTTGATCAACACAAGATTCCGATCGACGCTTAAAGACGTACGTGCAATGCGTGGACCCGATTGCGGATCGGACCATTATCTTGTTCGAGCGAAATTGCAGATGCGATTGCAAAGAGCGAAGAAAACGGAGCCACCACCAGCCAAGAAAAATTGGGCGTGCCTACGGGACCCGGCCATCGGGCGAGAGTTTCAGATGGCATTGTCCAACAAACTCGCGGCGCTCGCAATACCGGACGATATCGATGTAGAAGAAAGGCAATTGTCGGAGTCTATTGTGGAGTGTGCAATGGAGTTGTGTCCAACTATCCGTAAACGGACGCAGCCATGGATCTCGGACAGCTGTCTGGACCTCGTCGATCAGCGGAAGCGCATGAAACACGTCGACTTTGAGGAATACCGAAGATTGAACAAAGAAGTTCGGCAGAAAATGAAATTGGAACGAGAAGCGTACTGGAATAACGTTGCGGCCGACATGGAAAAAGCGGCGTCGAGGCACGAGTACCGGACGCTGTACCAGACAATCCGCCGGTTAGGCGGCAAAACAACATCAACAAACGACAACATCAAAAAATCGGATGGAACTTTTGTGACTTCTGCCCATGAACGCCTGGAGCGGTGGAGAGCATTCTTCCACCAGCTGTATAACCACGATCCGCCGCAAGGTCCAGCACCCGAACCACCGATTATCGAACAGCCGATGAATCAGTTTCTCGATACCGAACCAACAATTATCGAGGTGAAGACAGCAATCAAATCGCTGAAAAATGGAAAAGCGCCGGGAATAGACCAAGTAACCGCCGAGATGATCAAAGCTGGAGGTGATGTCTTATCACAACGACTTCATGTCCTCATAACACACATATGGCATTCGGATTGTGTCCCTTCGGTATGGAAGAAAGCGATCGTTGTCCCAATTTTGAAGAAAGGCGACAGTCGGGAATGCAAGAATTATCGCGGTATTAGCCTTCTTTCGATCGTCGGTAAAGTATTTACGAAAATAATACAATCGAGGCTACAGAAACATCGAGAGCAAACGAGCCGGGAGGAACAAGCGGGATTTAGACCACATCGAGGATGCATTGATCAAATATTCGCCCTCCGTCAGTTAATGGAAGAAAGAATTCGTTGCGGCAAACGCATTGTCGTCGTTTTCATCGATTTCAAATCCGCTTTCGATTGCATCGATTGGAACAGCTTGTGGAGAGTCTTGGTAACCGAACACGTGCCATTGAGAATCATCCAACTTCTCCAAGCGTCGTACGATGGCTCAACCAGCAGCGTTCGTATTCGAAACGACTTATCCGAGGAGTTCCCGATTCAGACGGGTGTCCGACAGGGAGACGTCGCTTCGCCACTTCTCTTCAACGTTGTGATCGACGCGATTATGCGTGAAGCATTCGATGGACGACTCGGAGTTCAATACGACGACAACAACTTCGTAACAGACTTAATGTTCGCCGACGATAGCGCTGTTTTCGCCGACACGGATGCCGAAGCAACGGACATCTTATACGATATTTCCCGCATCGCCCAATCATACGGGTTAAAAATCAATGCGGAAAAGACCAAAGTGCTCACAACGGATGGATCAAGAGCCAGTGTTCACCTCGATGGAACCCAAATCGAACAGGTTCCAAGGTTCAAATATTTGGGATCATTGGTTGAGGAAACGAAAGTAGCATCGACGGCCGACGTTCACAGCCGTATCGGCCAGGCAACAGCAACATTCGCCTCGCTCAAGTGGTGCATATGGAAACGAGCAAATATTTCCATCAAAACGAAACTACGTCTTTACCGAACGTTGATTCTTCCGATTCTTCTTTATGGATCTGAAACGTGGACACTGCTCAAATCGGACGTTAAGAAGCTCGAGGTCTTCCAAATGCGATGTTTGAGGCAGATCCTCCGTGTCTCACTCCGTGATCGCCTTCGAAACGAGGTTGTCAGACAAAGATGCGATCAGCAAACACTGATCGAAGAAGAAATGCAAAAACGTCGACTACGGTGGTTTGGACATGTTTGCCGAATGGATGATAACCGCTTGCCACGTAAACTTCTCTGGCGAGACCGTCCCGCAGACTGGAAAATCCAGCGATTGGCACCGAAGAAAACTTGGCTAAAGAATATCGAGGGCGACCTAAAGAATCAAAGATTATCAGTTACCGAGGCTCGAGACACCGCCAAAACCCGAGAAGAATGGAAGCGAATCGTGAATAGAGTTCGGGACCCAGCGGCACCGACAGCAGCGTATCCGTTGCGGGGACGTCCCGCTCGGACCGCCAGCTAACGGATCAAAGAAGAAGAAGAAGAAGTATCGGCGGTTGGGGAGGATAGGAGTTCCGTAATATTTTTTTTGTTTTTTCGTATGTATGGTATTGACTCCTTGGTCATGCTTTTCGGGCTTCTGGCTAGGGGGGGCAATACCTCGCATAAGTGGCGCCCAATATATAATCGCGCCATTATGCTATTACAACACTACCAAAAAATTTACCCTTGACAGACTGCGTAGTATGGAATTCCGTGACGTTTCCGAAATTCGTTGACGTTTCTGATATTATTGGTTCGTTTCATTTTCAAAAAAAACAAAGCGTTAAAATGGATAGAAAAGCTTTAATATCATTATACATACAAAAAATTCAAATATGAGAAAGTGAAAATATAGCCTTACGGGCAGCAATTTTAAAGTGCAAAAGAAGATGTGAATTATATAGAAAAATATATTTCATGAGTATGAGTACCAAAAACAGGAGACTTTGGAAGAAGCTTAGTAAAAAGCTTGATAATAATGAGTAATAAAATTGTCTTAACATTTAAATTTACTTATTCAGGTCGACAACTCAATATATTGGAAAGAAGAATTTATTTCGCGTTGATAGAAGCACTTTTAAAATGTTAGCAACAAATTTGAGTCATCTATAACGAATGGACACCACCTGGCGAGATGCAATAATCTTACCAAAACGACTTGCAATAGCTCTTTTTACCCTCTGATCATCCGCGGAGTACAGAACTATTGCAAGTTTATTTGGTGTGCGAAGATCCACTGTAGGAGAAATCCTCGTAGAAATTTGCAGAGAAATTTGGAAAATTTATTAAAGCCACGTGAATGTATACCCCCCTTCTGATGAATAAGTATTGGAAAATGTTAGTGGAATTGAAAAATTGGGCTTCTCACAATGCTTCGCTGCAATAGTTGGAAGTCATATTGAGGTAAATCCTCCAAAAGATGTAGCAGTGGATTATTATAATTTTAAAGGATGGCATTCCATAATTTTATTTGCTGCTGTCGATTATAGATTTCGCTTCATATGAACATTGGAAGTCCTGGCAGATGCAATGCCTCCTCAATTTTTCAAGCTAGCAAGCTAAGAAAGCAACACGAAGAGAATCCTATTTTTAAGAAACACAGCAGATACCTGAACGAAGTTGAAGTTCCTGTTTTTCTTATAGGTAACTCAACGTTAACTAACACTAATGACAATGGACCGCGAGTTGTAGAGATGGCAGCAAGTAAGAACTTGGTCGTTGCAAGTACTAGATTTGCGCGTAAAGATATCCATAAAGCCACCTGGGTATCTCCGGGTCTGATGACGGTACGAACGTACCGAGGTGCCAACTTCGACTCGGATCACTATCTTGTTGGTATGGTGCTCCGAGAGCGCATTACAACGCTGAAAAGCTTTGTATCCGCTGATCAGGCTCGAATCAACACAGCTGCACTACGCAATGCACGGTCATGCATTAGAACTCGCCCTAAGTCCTGGGAATGAGATGCCGGGCGTCGAAGAGAGCTGGACCCGCCTTAAAAATACTGACATTAGTACTGCTGATTCCATCTTAGGCAGAAGTCGTAAAGATCGGAACGATTGGTTCGATAATAAATGCAAGCTGGCAACTGAACGTAAGAATGCTGCGTACCGAGCCATGCAGCAGTCTCAGCTCAGAAAAGAATAAAAGAGAATTCACAGACGAAAAAAGGAAGCCTGGGAAAAAAATCTCGTCTGTGAGCTAGAACAGTACAGTGAGCGACGGGCGCACCAGGCGCGGGAGTTCTACCGAAGAGTCCGCAGTATGACGCAATTCACACCATGTTGCACATACTGCAAGCACAAACAAGGAAATATGATCACCGATCCTAAAGGCATCTTGGAGCGATGGGAAGAGCACATTCATGAATTGCTAAATGGCGAGCTAACTGAGGATACGGAGGCTCCAATAATATCTGATGATAATGCTATGCTGCCGCCGCCAAGCATAGAAGAAGTTAGCAAAGCCATCAGCCAGCTCAAAAACAACAAGGCTTCGGATGCAGACAACATCCCATCGGAACTGGTTAAATATGGAGGGCCTACATTACACCAAGCGATTCATGAATTAATTGTGCAAGTATGGGAGCAGGAAGTGATGCCAGAAGACTGGAGAAAAAACATCCTCTGTATAAGATATTCTCCGCTATTCTACAAAAAAGGATGGCCCCATACGCCGGAAACATCATAGGCCAATACCAGTGTGGCTTCAGCCCAGGCAAATCAACGACTGATCAGATTTTCACCTTGAGGCAGGCTATGGAAAAATGTCTAGAGTTTCAAAACTCATTTCAACACCTCTTCATAGACTTTAAAGCCGCCTATGATAGCATAGCCAGGGTAGAACTCTACAAAGCCATGAGAGAATTCGGCATCCCCCACAAACTCACAAGACTATGTAGGTTGACCATGATCAATGTGTCCAGCCAAGTAAAGGTATCCGGAACACAGTCCGGACCAATCAACATCTATAATGGACTCCGACAAGGGGACGGTCTGGCCTGCCTCCTTTTCAACCTGGCGTTGGAGAAAGTGATCCGAGATTCGGGCGTGACATCAAGGGGTACAATCCTCCACAAGTCCACCCAATTACGCAGACGACATTGACATCATTGGAAGAACAACAACAGCTGTACAAAAAGCTTTCACTCAGATTAAGCAAGCGGGAGGAAATCTGGGACTGCACATTAACGAAAACAAAACAAAGTACATGGTGGCCTCGTCTACAAGAAGACCTAACATTGGTCCCACAATCAAGGTAGCGGAACACGAGTTTGACGTGGTAAAATCATTAACCTACCTTGAGTCAATAGTAGCAGCCGACAATAGCATGGAACCAGAAATGCGCGCACGACTGATAAAAGCCAAGAAAGCCTACTATAGTCTGTCAAGACTCTTCAAATCCAAATATCTAACCATAACGTCTAAACTTTTACTATATAAGACGATAGTCTTACCGGTTCTCACATATGCATCCGAAACGTGGGTGCTGTAACGGTCGGCTGTAAAATTTATTTTGGTTGGGGAATTTTTTTGGAAATCACTTTGTAGTGAATGGGAAAATTTAAACGAGGGATGCGAGAAAAATTTGGAAAGGACGAAAAATATTTTGAAGGGAGAGAATTTTTTATGTTTTCTGTGGGAAGCAGGGAAAAAATATCGTGTGAAGAGACGAAAATTTTTCTTATCGAATTATATAACCGATTTTTTTTTGGAATTGGGATTTGAGTTCTTTAATAATTATGAATATCCCGACCAGTATTGATTTAAAATAACAAAAAAGAAAACAAAACGAACGCTTTAATACGCCGGTAAAATCGGAGAAAGAAAATTGATACGACCCGATCCGGCTCCATTTGAATGAAGTGGAAAACATAAAGATCCGGCCAACAGTTTTTCATCGGAAGTATCCAGTTTTCGCTTCAAGAACGTTGACCGTGGATGATTCTGGATTCGAGTGATGGGCTGCTGAACCAGTGGAGGGGAACGATTTCAAACTGGGGTTTGGCTAAGATGAGAAGAAGGTAGGCTGTACCACAAGGTCACATCGATTAAGGCAACGGATGGAGAAACGGGCCGCAGATTATTCAGGTAAATTAGCACTTTTGAACGAGTTAAACGCGCATTAGAGGAGCTGATAGAATTCCCGGTGGTCGGAGCCCGGACCGAGTTAGAGTTTCTTTTGATATTGGGGCTCGGAGAGTGCACATACCAATTGCATTGTCGCCGCTGGAAGTGGTGTGTGATCAACTTGGGAAGTCCATGCGATGAAAATTTTCCCAAAAGCTTTCTTTTCGGTTGGTAAAGTTACATATAATTTCGTCCAAGAAAATCCTGCAGCAAGGCATTGACTAAATACTTTTGACGTAATGCTGGGAATTTGGTGACAAAGCCGAAAAAGTAATTCGAAGTTCTGCTGAAAGAAAAAAACACACAAACATATACCAAAAATAAAATAACAAAAATGTCTATGCTTTAATTTATTACTAAATTAATACTTTTAATTGTAGTTAATATTAACTTTATAATCTTATTTATAATCCATTGTAAATTTGTTTTGCTCCTTGTTGGAAACCTTTTATTCTTTGTTGTTTCTGGGCTATTTGTTCTCCCTTTAAGTGAACTGGTTTTTTTTTGTGATATCGGTTGTACAAAACGAGGAGTACTGGTACCATTACTGCGCGTTTTTGGTTTTTTATCTTTAGTCTTCATACATATATACCTAGGATAATTGTATATTAATTTTTATTTGAGCATTTCAAATTGGTATCTGACAAGGATCCGCTAATAGTGTCGTGGAAGATTGACGTTGTTGGTCATTCATTGTATTGTTTGTTATGATGATTGTTCCTGGAATAAACCGGAATATTAAATGCTTATAAAGAGAATGTCCATGTGTTAGATTTTTTTGTGGAATGGGTGGGGCGGATTTCATTTCTTTGCAGGGTTCTTAAATAGTGCATTTCCCTGAAACTGATTGTCTTCTATACTATGAGATGTCAGGGGAACGGATTACATTGACCCGGCTCAGGCAAGGCCCGAAGGGTGATTGGAACTAAAGATGAATTTTCCTAGTCACAGGTAAGTGGTGAACCCTACTGCGTATAAGCCCGGCCACACACCGCACGACCCCCCGGCGAGCTAGTGAACTCCGTGTGGCCGGCAGCACATCCCCCTGACATTAGTATCGGCGGTTGGGGAGGATAGGAGTCCGGAATTCCTTGGTCATGCTTTTCCGGGCTTATGGCTAAGGAGGCAATACCTCGCATAAGTGGCGCCCAATACATAGTCGCGCCATTATGCTGTTACAGTGCTTAGCAAAAAGCACTCAAATCTCTTGGACGTGTTTGAGAGGAAAATACTTCGGAGGATTGTTCGCCCCGTATGTGAGGAAGAACGATTCCGGAGACTCTACAATGACGAGATCTACGAGCGCTAACGCTGGGTCTTCGCCATACAAATTTGAAAACCCAAGTTTTATCGGGGTCTATCTGGGTCTCTATCGGGGTCACTGGGAAATTTCAAAATTTCCCTGCTTTCCTGAATGCGGCCAACTTCAAACCGAAGGAGAAATGTCATTCAAATTTAAATAATTTGTGACGGTTGTTTAAAAAATAGAAGAAAAATCGTTGTAAGTAAAAAAAAAAAAATACGAGTGTGCGTAGGACCACACTTTAGAAGTGTTAACTTCTATGGCTAGTCTAAATGTCCAAATCAATCTTAATACAGGACGATAAGGATTAATATATTTTATTTATGAATATTCTGTTAAAGTTTATTTAATTGTTACTTATATGCACTCCCTCCAAAATGTGTTGCAATGTTTTGGAAATTAAACAATTTATCTTAAACTTATCACACAAAGATCGGACGATGGATGACTGGGATAATGTAGTTTTAGTAAAAATAGTAGATAATACATATATAGTAATAAATACATAGTACATAGTTCATAGGAAAAATGTAGTACATTGTACTTGTCGTCGGGTTGATGCAATAGTCACGAAACAGAAATTTTTGCTATTTTAAACATTGTGCAAATATGCAAAAAAGTCATATTATATTTAGCCAAAGTCACGGATCTAAATTTTTATGGGAGTCCACTGGATTCATTTTGAATTTTTTCAGAACATAGTACATAATATGCAGTACATTGTATATAGTACGTAATAGATAATATATAATACATAGAAAATAATATAACATACCAGTAGGGAATGGAATTACTGGAAAAACTACTTCTACAGAAGCAGTTCAGTACTTCCACCCAGTACAAAAAAGGCATTACATTAACACGGCGATGGCCTAGGCTGGGAAGTACTTTTTTTCCCTTCCATTTGGAAGTACTTATATGTACTACATTTATTACTAAACTCATAATGCAAAGTTATTATACTGTAAATTTTTATAATATAATTTAGTTGGCGTAGGCGTGAAGGGGTGGTTGAAGGGAGCTTGAAGTAAAATTAAGCGATTTATTTTTATATCATAAACATAAATTCAAATATATGTTTATACATTAAAGACATAAAACTTAATGGCTGAGACAACTGTGATGGTTAACAAAGAAAACGAGCAGCTACGAAGTTTTTCAACACGCTTTTTGCGCGAAATCAAACCCTTGGTCACCAAACCCATTCTCCTCTGCATTATTTATAAGTCATTACAGAGAACACTAATTAAAGAAGTACTTCCAAATCGACTTCCCACAATAAATACCTGCGATTTTGCCTACTGGGATACTACCTCAGATATGTACGTAAAATACAGATGCCCAGTCGAATAGGCGAAACGCCGAAAACTATTCCATGTCGCCGAAAACGATTAATCCAAGCAAAAGATTTAAATATTGCAGCCATTTAGTTGGCTAGAGCATGGCAACTTTTAGTCGAGGTCCAGCAACAGACATCAGCGATGGTGACGCGCATTTTTGGTTCGCACCCGTTTCTGGGCACTTGTGCCTATGCAGCTGGCTAGAGCATGGCAACTTTTGGTTTAGCTCCACATAGAAACAGCAGCGCATAATTCTATGTGTGCGAGGAAAAATAGCCCGCGCTTGGTGGGTGGGATTGGGTTAGAATGTTGCAATGCAGAAGCTGCTCTCAGCATTCGTTTTATATTCTCGCGCCGCTCTCAAAATTCATGTCATTCTCGCACGCCATCGCACACAGCAGCGAATGTATGAATGTATGCAGACCCGCTCTCAAAATCCATGGCATATTCACGCCGCTCTTAGCATTCATTTCATCCTCTCGCACACATTCGCTGCTGTCTGCGATGGCGTGCGAGAATATGACATGGATTTTGAGAGCGGCGCGAGAATATAAAACGAATGCTGAGAGCAGCTTCTGCATTGCAACATTCTAACCCAATCCCACCCACCAAGCGCGGGCTATTTTGCCTCGCACACATATAATTATGCGCTGCTGTTTCTATGTGGAGCTGAACCAAAAGTTGCCATGCTCTAGCCAGCTGCATAGGCACAAGTGCCCAGAAACGAGTGAGCAACAAAGTGCGCGTGTCGCCATCATGTGTCCAGAAACGGGTGTAGCAACAAAATGCGCGTGTCGCGAATTCTTTGTTTTACCCCCAGCGAAAAAGTGCCAAACGCGCCTAAAGAAGTTAACACTTCAATAATTTATAATTATAAATAGATATATACAGTGGCGTATTTACCCTAGGGCCATGGGGGCCATGGCCCGGGGCGACAGGCTGCGAGGGGCGGCAAAAGTATCCTCGGGCTCAGAAGCTTTTAGTAATCGTTACAATACACTTAGAGATAACTTTTATAAAAGCAATATTTTTCGTGATATAACAAATATAGATCAGCTTTCTTCAATTGCGAGATCCATTCATTCATTCTTGTTTTGGGGCGTCTTGCCCGAGACCTTTTTATTTGGTCTATACCAACCCCGTCGTTAACAACCTTCCAGGTTAATGCCGTAAACATACTAAGGGCGACGGACGAATCGCTTTCCACAGAGACTGTCAAAAATGAATAGAATACACCGCTTTTGTATTAAGGTGCACAATATGCAAACCACTAAGAAAGAGCGTTCCAAAGCTTGCTCTGCCAGAGGGAAGTCTCCCTTGAATTCAACTATTAACTGTTTCAATGCTCTGGTGGCTAAGTATGGGCCGGACGTATCTTCCGGTTAATTTATCAACTTGACAAGTACTTGTAAATAATCTCTCACAAAACTCTTCCTCTTCAGACATAACTTGGTGTGTGGGTGATAGATCTTCCACTTCCCAAAACATTCGCAAAGTTTTATCAACATCGACATCTGCGTGAAAGGATATAAGCTCTGAAGGATTTGAGGATGTGATGACCTTTCCAGACAGGATGTGTCCAAAGATGGTATTCTGAATAACAGGTACGTCCGGCGATAATATGTGTAGTCCGTCTCTTAGAATGTAAAACGCCTGATCTACGCCTAAGACTATATCAATTCTTTTGGGAACATTGAAGTATGGATCTGCCAACTCATAGTGGTTAAGGAAACTCCAACTTGTTATGTTGAAGGCGGTTGACGGATGAGTTGAAGTTATTCTTGATAGTATCAGAGCCGTGACTGAGACGTGTGATGTAGTATCACGCCGGGAACATAGTGTGACATTGACACTACCCTTTGTGAAACCTGCTCTACATAGATCTACGCCTGTGACCTGTTGTTTGTGATGATCCCTTTTTAGTCCCAGACGTTGTATGCAATCTTCCCTGATGAAGGATGCGGTTGGCCCTGTATCGATCAAAATGTTGCAAAGTTTAAGTGAGCCTGATGAGTCAACAATGTGAACAAGTGCAGTTGCTAGCAGAGACAGTTGAGTTGATGGTTGGCTCGTGGCAGTGAGAGTGGTTGAAGTTAAGTCTGCGTTGGTAGCAATCAGCGACTGAGTGATAGAAGATGCATTTATGTGTGAGTGACTTGCATTTGACGATGAGTTTGGCTTTGTTGATTGTGTTTTTGCGTTTGTGACATGATTGGAGTTGTAATGTGCGACACTTAGGGCAATTAGATAACGTTTCGGCGTGAAGAACTCTTGCGGGCGGTTTCCTTGTTGATGAATCGAGCGTCTCCAACGCGTCACAACGTTTGTTCAAAAATGAAATTGAAGTTGAATGATGGCATATCAATGTCCGAGCTTTCTTCAGCCCAGGCCTGTCGTGTTTCTGCATCACATTTAGTGAGTAAAAGATGTGTAAGCCATGGATCTCTGCCAGAGGCTTCCGAGCCTAATGATTTGATTCCGCGAATCAACTCGTCTGAAGTATCGGTTAGTTTACGTAGTGAAGCGAGTGACGGTTGGTTGATTGATGAATGCCTTTATGTATGAGGTCAAAATCTGCTTTTTTTTGTCGTAGCGTGAGACGAGTTTAGTCCAAGCTTCATCATAGTTGCCGTCGGTGATTGTGAAATGTTTGATTAGAGAGGCTGCTTCATCCTTTAGCGCACTCTTTAGATAATGAAAGTTGTGAGTATTCGACAATGTCGTTTTCTGATGAACCGAAGATATGAATAGGTCCTTAAAGGAAGGCCAATCCTTGTAATCACCATTAAATGTTGGTAGATTAATTCTGGGCAGTTTTACTTCCAGGGAATTTGATGGTGCGTTGTGAGCAAATGTATCGTATGTTCTTTGATGCTCAAAAAGCCGCAACATTGTAGAGTTTAATTGCTCTGCTGTGGAGGTGGAAGAGCCTGTTGCAGGTTCTGCCACCTTTCGTTGGTTTAGTGCTCTAAGGAGTTTCGCCTTGGCACTAAAATATTTATCCTCAAATTCATCTACATCACTGGCCACCTCGAGTAGAACCAGATCATCGTCTGCCTTCATAAATAAGTGCCAATGTTCTTCCAATTTGTCTAATCTTGCAGTGATATCTTCGATTGCAGTTTCCGCGCTAATGGAATTTGCAAAGGTCGACATTTTTGTGACCAACCCCTTAATGCGGCCTCGTTGGTTTTTCAACACTGTAGCATCAGTCATTATAAAATATTTGTAATAATTAACTAACTGTTTTAATCCAAAATTAAACGCTCGGACGAAAATCACATTTACCGTGTGCACATTAACCGTTTTTACTGTTAGTTATGCATGCAATTTATTGAGAAAAATTGGTACTTAGACCAGGATGCTCAGAGCTTAGGGATGCCAAAATGGATGACATCGGCTCAGAATAGGCACCGGTGGAGAGAACAGCTGCCAGAGGCCAGGACCGGATCCCGGTTGTAGAGCCGTTAAAGAAGAAGAAACATATAACGAATCAAAGTAATATAGACGAGGAGTCGTTACTAACGCACATTTCGAATAGAATCCCCGACGAGGCTCAAAATAAAACTGTTCTGTACCAGGCCAAAACGATGGAAGAGCTCAAGCAAAGCTTAAAAGTGTACGAAGCTGTAATGTCTCAGATGGTAGTTAAGAAAATCGCCATAAGCGATCCTCACTACGCAGCGTAACCCAGCAATTCCAATAACGGAAAAATGTCATAAAGCTGTATAACGGTCGGTTTTATCGGTTCTATCTCCCTAGCGGAAATTTGGAAAATTGAGAGAAATTTTGAGAAAGTTGGACCGGAATTGGACTTATTGTAGCTGGCAATTATGCTAAGAAATATCCAAGATAGCTCTAAAAGTGAATACACGTACCTGTTTTATGTCCTCTGTGGCGAAAGCTCTGGACTCCACTTATAGTTAGTTGTTTTGGCAGTAACGATTTCTTGTAAGCTTTGTAAGGCTTTTATTTATGATTAGCACTATAACGCAGCTGAAAAGAATTGAGTCAAAGAAGCAAGAAGTTTTAGTAAACGTTTAACATGGCGGTCACCGTCACACCCTGAAATGAAATGATTATTGTACCATTCAAAACAACGCCAGGCTTCCATTCACCCTCCATCACCTCATGGATAGTTTGATCTGAAACAGCTGAAGGCAGCAATAAATCACCGTTAATCGTTTGAGAAGTTATAGATTAATCTGGTTCTCTTGGTCATTATCACGACATTTTTTTCTACATTGAAATTAACATAAGCCGCCTCTTAGCGGGCTACCAAGTTAGAGAAATTAGCGGCTTGGTGCTTTGAGCGTTTGAAGGTCCACGAATCAACGATGGCGCTCCAGGCGAAACGAAAATGTACCGACATTTAGGCAAGTGGTGAACCATGAACGTATCGGCTCGGCCATACACCCCACGATCCCTTCCAGCGAGCTAGCGTTTACAGTGCGGCCAGCATAACACCCCCCTAACAGTTATTTCGGTGAATTAGTGAGGGTAAATTGCTTCTGAATTTTTTTATGTTTATGAGAGCTTCTGGCTCGGGGGGCACGAACAAGCATAATGGCGCCTAAAATTACTTCTACAGCATATTCGCTCCATTGTGCATTACAGATGCTACAATTGCGGATCCACTTCAAATCTAACCGTAAGTTGTCCGCACAAGACAAAAGGAATTCGTTATTTCAACTGCGGAGATTTTGAGAATATGGCCGGGCAATGCATAAAGCCAAGGAAATCAAAGGAAGGCCTATGACCATTCAGTACAGGTTAACCTAGCAACAATACCCATGGCCTATACTTCAGTTAAGTTAGCCGGAAAACAATATGTTGCTCTGGTTGACACCGGAAGCGCCGTGAATTTGGTGCGTGAATCAGTGTGGCTGTCCATGCGAGAAAACCAGGCGCTGAACGGCGCAGTGTTCCTTTACAAGGATTATGAAAAGTTATAAAGGAAACCCTAGGGTCAACATATTTGGCATCGAAGGTGAGCACTACAGTATTTCATACCATGTTTTTCCTGGTTCGTGGATCCCCACCGACATTCTACTTTTTTTTATATATGAAAAAACCAAGCTTAGGTGTAACCCTTTGTACTACCAGTCCGTCATGTCGTTCAGTTCATGGTGCAATGTCTAGTAGTAAGCTTGGTTTGAAGAATAGAGGAGAATAGGAAAGGTTAGAGGGGGTCTGGTGAGTGTAGAAGAAAATGACGAAGAACCTCACGTTTGAACTCTAAGGTGTTGCACGAGTTCGGAAATACTGACTGCGGGAGATTATTCCACAGTCGAGTTGTTCTACTCATAAACGAACTTCTAAACCGTTTTGTGCGTGAACGGGGGGCTGTAGGGTATGAGGGTGAGCCGAGCGGGCTAGCCTTGTGTTGGCGGAAAAGTATTGCCGTGCAGGCAGGACGTCCTGAATTTCAGTGGAACAGTCGCCATGGTAATAGCGATAAAGTATGGAGAGGGCTGCTACATTCCTACGGTGGCTTAAGGTGTCTATGGAGGCGCGAAAAGGGCCATCACCAATGAGTTTGAGGGCACGATTTTGCACCTTGTCGAGACAAGCCAAGGTGGTTTTTGGGGCGCCTGCTCAGATATACGAGTTGTATTCGAGGCGCGGCCGAATGTAGGATTTGTATATTGTAGCCAATGCGGCTGGCTGGAGGAGGAACTTGCATCTCTTGAGAAATCCAAGGCAATGGGAGGCTTGTTTGGCGATTTGAAATATGCGATCATTCCATCGCAGATGCTCCGTTAAAGTTACCCCTAGGATGTTGAGAGTTGAGTCAGCCGTTAGATTCTCTTGATCCACTGAGATAGGAGGAAGGTCGGTACAATTTTTGTTGGAGATCAGACAGTATTAGTTTTTGTGGCGTTGAATTCGACGCGGTTCATTTCGCCCCAATGATCGATTCAGTATCCCGGTTGATCGAGGTCGACAAAAGTTGACGGTGGTAAAGACAAGGTCTGGCACGTGCTTGTCTTATATTGTCGAAGGAGTAAGAGAAATTCAGAGTACCGTCATCAGCGAAGCAGTGAAGTGGGTTGGAGGGGATTGAGAGCAGATCATTAATGAAGATTAGAGTACATCCGTATGAAGGAAGCGTCGCTGTTAGTCGAGAAGGGGAAAGTAACGCTTAAGGATTTAGATTATCAGGAGTCAGAGGAAGCCAGCCCTCTACATATGATCGACGCGGTCGAACTTATTGAGGCAGTTGAGATGTCCCTTACAAAGGAAATCGTCGATGGAAAAACCCCAAGGAGAGTTTTTGACCTCATAACTCATTATCGCCCGAAGATACCCGAGAAATCCTGTGTGAAGATGGGCATTAAGCTGAAAGAAGACAAGCCTATTTACCAATAACCAAGAAGATTAGCCTCCAGGGAAAAGGTCGAGGTGAACAAGCAAGTCCAGGAATGGCTACGGGACGTAATCATTCAAGCCAGTTGTTCAGATTTTGCAAATCCAGTCGTCTTAGCAAAGAAAAAGGATGGTTCTATTCGACTCTGTGTAGATTACAGAAAGTTGAACGAGAATCAATGGTAGATTTCCGTTGCTCAACATGATCTGCAAAGTAACTCGCAGTTTTGACGTAGGTACTGACTCAATGCATTGACTCGTGTATCATCATCCTAAAAATCTGAAAAGGGAGGGAGGAGCACATAACTTTTGCGATCTGTCATATCTCTTATTCTTCAACGTGCCATCCCCTCACCACTATACAATGCACTAGCGCTAGTGGATTCAATTTTTATTATTACAATTTAGTTAATTGCCATCTGTAATAAATCCTCGCCTGCAACCACTCCACTTCATACTGAGTTTATTTGTTGTTCATCTTGAAAATTGAAACTGAACAAAGGCCAACTTTTATCCTAATTGCACAAAGACTATTGCAATTACTTCGCTTAGCACTTCGGCTTAATTAAAGCCATCTTGAATTTAATGAAATCTGTAATCCATTCAACTCACACCCCCAAGCTACCCTAAAACAATAACTAACATGTTTTCAATTCAAACTCATTACATACCCTCCAAAAAGCAACAAAATCCCACGCCATTTCTACCCTAGGAGAAACAGTTTGAGCTGCTGCAAAATTGGTACACAAATATTTCAAATTGAATACGACATCGGGGGTGGTGCTTCCAGCTGGTGTTACCCTTTTGATAGCAACCTCTCTATACGATATGGTGACTTCGGGGCCTTCTTTCTTGTGTATATGGTTTTGTGTGCGAACAACCTACATGAAAGCTCCTTTTGACAGTTTTGATAAATTCCTTGAGAAACAGAAACTTTCAATTGCAGGCGCAGGATATGCTGGATTTGGTATGTTGTTGAAATTTAGTTAAATAGGGTGTCAAAGTGCGGGGCTGCCGGATTGCTGAACGCCATATAAATCTTGCTTAAGTCGTATTTAATTAAGAATTTTGAGAATTTTCTTGGTGGCAAACATTTTCGGGGGTGAAACTTTCATAATATATCAATCATATTGCTGCAGGTGGTAAGCAAATATGTGTAATTTATGTTAGATTTTTTTCAGGTTTGTTTTTACTTTTAAGAACTTTATTTAATTGAATTGAAAAGGAGAATTATAGCTCAATGAATCAACAGCATTGTGTGTACAGATGTCCGGTGTTTTGTAGTAAACGGACTTAACAGTTTTGCTGTATTCTTAAGATGCTTCTACACGAAGAAATGTTAATTTTACTTCAAGAAAATCAAAAACTTAGGAATGCCTTCTAACGATAAAATCGGTCCACACGATCAACTTCCCAGTATGATTGACATAGCCGGAATCAACTGACTTCTTAAAAAAGTGTAATACGTTTGGCACTTGTGGGAAATTGACTAGTATCAGAACTGGTGACAAAGTAATCCTGAGAGAAGTTAGTTCAAATAACGGGTTCTCCATTAATTACGTGAGGCGTTTAGGGGGGAGGGCAGTCAAATCTCACCTAATCTCACGTGGGGGAGAGGCGAGGTCTCGGCAAATATCACGTAATTTTTTCCTGAAGAAACAGTGTAAAATTGCTAGAAAACTAGGTTAAATTAAATAAAACATGTTTCTTCACTAAAGACCCCCATTTACTTAAAGTCCGCCGGCAGGCCAACTCGGCAGGCACCGCCCCATGAAGGCCACACAATACTCAATCTGTCTAAGGTATGAGGACTTCAGGTATCCGCTTGACAGGCCGTGGCATGCAAGTATTTCCCTACAGAAAACTTTAAAGTCACAAAACCCGGACCACCATATTTGCTGACACAATGAGCAGGCCGCGTGGAGAAATTAAATATATGGGACATTCTCTCGCAGCCGTCATCGCCTTCGCTCCAATTATTTTGTGCCTTAATGCTGTAAACATGCTAAGGGCGACCGACGAATCTCTTTCCACAGCGACTGTCAAAAATGAATAGAATACCCGGCCTTTGTATGAAGGTATACAATCTGCAGACCATTCTGTCATGGATTTGTGTTGCTATACCCTAGTGTTCCTGTGTGCGAGTGTAGTATTTGGCCGACCAAGATGGTTATTCCCGCGTGTGTGTGTGTTTTTAATATGTGTTGTCATCGTATACAGCAAATTTCGTAGGGCCATTCGCCGTGACAGAGGAAAATAGTTTCGCCGTCGCCCTTAGCATGTTTACAGCATAAGGCGGATCCAGACTCAAGGCGTGAACCCCCGCGAACAAGCGCGAATGCGAGTGTGGATAGTTTTCACGCCTTGCTTTCAGATTCGACTGGATACTGCGTGAATTCGCGCCGTAAATTCACAGCTTTAGACTAAATCGAAGTTTAGATCTTCAGGCAGAAACTGACGATAAATGCCCACACAAGGCGGCAGCTAGAAACCGCAGGGGCGACATTACTGATTTGTATGATAAAGTGTCCCCTGCTGTTTGCGATTTGATCATACAAATTAGTAGTGTCGACTGTGATTTGCAGCCGGCTTCCTTGTTCAGAATTATATCTTAAAAATTTTTGTCAGTTTTCTTGGACTTGCCAGTTCACATCCAGTTGGCGGCCGAGGAGGTGTGTGGTGATACTTGGCTTCAAGGCGAAAACTTTCAGGCCACGACCTGCCGTCGACCTGCGTGTGAATGAGTACCTTAATATATGGCTAAATCCCACCCCAAAACTGTTATATGGACGCTAGAAATATAGTAGCCCCTCGATAGTTTAACCGCCACCGGCCAGCCAGACCAGCGACTCGGTGAATGCTGGGGAGTACGAGCCAAACAACTCTGACTCGTGTGTCCACTACAAGCGGAAATGCGAGTGGAATAGAGGAGGTCCCAGTAGGAGTTTGAATTATCAGTTAAATATTTTTAGTGTTAAATACTAAGTATTTTTAAAATCTGGAAAATCTCACGTGAGATTAGGGAGAGGGGGAGGGGGTCAATCTCACGACATCTCATCAAGGTTGGGGGGGGGGGGGGGGGGTTCGAACAATCGCAAAAATCGCCTCACGTAATTTATGGACAACCCTTATCTATAATAGTGGTAAATCCACAAAATTTTTCCAGAGAATTTGTTTTTTCGTGAACGTTAGCAAACAAACATTTCCTTCGTTCGCCACACTAAATAGGGCTTTCGAACTCGTTTCGCATGTTGAAGCGCCGCTGGAAAGCGAATGACTTCATTTGGAATTCCAAAGCTTTCCGGATATATAAGCAAAACTAATCAAAGAAAGGTGGTCAGTCATTAGCGAAATTGTGGGAATAACATGTGCCATAACATGCACGTGTCGCAACTATTTCCGACTGACAGAAGTGCGATCATAACCTCCTAGCGGTGGCCACTGGTAACGATTCTATGAGAGAGGATAGGCTAATATGATCGGGATAGTCCCTTCCAAGTAGTGAGGCGTGAGGCTAATACATCAGGCCGATACCCTGTCAAAGTATACAGCTGACAATACCGCCATCTAGGAGATGAGATAGACAGGGAATGGTGTTTTACAAAAACCTGAGTATGACGTATATTACAGCTGTCATACAAAACACCATGTGTTCAGAGTAATTTTTATGGTCAGCAAAAGAATGAAGACTACCATTATCGGCTTTAAAACAATAAACCAAAGGCTATGTACCCTTCGTGTGCGAGGTAAATCTAAGAGCATCAGCCTCATATACGTTCACGCACCTGCAGAAGAGTCATTGGAGGATGATAAAGAAGAATTCTTCGAGTTAGTTGAATTAGAACTTAATGCCTGCCCCAGGTATGAAGTAAAAATCATACTGGGAGATCTGAACCCAAAGTAGGCCGGGAGCCCATACACAGGCAATATGTCGGCAACCACAGTTTGCAATGAAAACACTAATGACAATAGACAGCGAGTTGTAGAGATGGCAGTAAGAAAGAACTTGGTCGTTGGAAGTACTAGATTTGCGCGTAAAGGTATCCATAAAGCCACCTGGGTATCTCCTGATGGAGCCACTCGCAACCAAATAGACCATGTGTTGATAGACCGCCACCACCTTTCGGATAAGATGACGGTACGAACGTACCAAGGTGCCAACTTCGACTCGGATCACTATCTTGTTGGTATGGTGCTCCGAGAGCGCATTACAACGCTGAAAAGCTTTGTATCCGCTGAACAGGCTCGAATCAACACAGCTGCACTACGCAATGAAATGGCCAGAAACAGCTACGGTCATGCGTTAGAACTCGCCCTAAGTCCTGGAAATGAGATTCCGGGCGTCGAAGAGACCTGGACCCGCCTAAAATTATTGTCATTGGTACTGCTGATTCCATCTTAGGCAGAAGTCGTAGAGATCGGATCGACTGGTTCGATAATGAATGCAACCTGGCAACTAAACGTAAGAATACTGAGTACCGAGCAATGCAACAGTCTCAGAGAACACGGGCACGCGAAGAGAACTATAAAGAGCTCAGAAAAGAAGCAAAGAGATTTCACAGACGAAGGAAGCCTGGGAAAAAAATCTCGTCTGTGAACTAGAAAAGTACAGAGAACGACGGCCGCACCAGGCGCGGGAGTTCTACCAAAGAGTCCGCAATATGACGCAACTCACACCACGTTGCACATACTGCAAGAACAAAGAAGGGAATCTGATCATAAGTAGATCCTAAAGGCATCTTGGAGCGATGGGAAGAGCACTTTCATGAATTGCTAAATGGCGAGCTAACTGAGGATTCGGAGGCTCCACCAATATCTGATGATAATGCTATGCTGCCGCCACCAAGCATAGAAGAAGTTAGCAGAGCCATCAGCCGACTCAGAAAAACAACAAGGCCTCGGATGCAGACAACATCCCATCGGAACTGGTTAAATATGGAGGGCCAACATTACACCAAGCGATTCATGAATTAATTGTGCAAGTATGGGAGCAGGAAGTGATGCCAGAAGACTGGAGAAAAGGCATCCTCTGCCTGCACTAATTATCGCGGTATAACGTTGTTGAGTACCGTGTATAAGATATTCTCCGATATCCTACAAAACAGAAACGCCCAGTAAAATCAACGGCTGATCAGATTTTCAACTTGAGGCAGGCTATTGCAAAATGTCTAGAGCTTCAGAACTCAATTCAACTCCTCTTCATGGATTTTAAAGCCGTTTGATGATAGCTTAGCCAGAGTGGAACTCTACAATGCCATGAGAGAGTTCGGCATCCCCAACAAACTGAAAAGACTGTGTAGGTTGACCATAACCAATGTGTCAAGCCAAATAAAGGTATTCAACACTGTCCAGACCAATCAACATATATAATGGACTCCGACAAGGGGACGGTCTGGCCTGCCTCATTTTCAAAATGGCGTTGGAATAAGTGATCCAGTTTCGGGCGTGACATCAAGGGATACAATCCTCCACAAGTCCACCCAATTACTGGCTTACGCAGACGACATTGACAACATTGGAAGAACAACAACAGCTGTACAAGAAGCTTTCACTCAGATTGAGCAAGCGGCAGGAAATCTGGGACTGCACATTAACGAAAGCAAAACAAAGTATATGGTGTCCTCGTCTACAAGAACACCTAACATTGGTCCCACAATAAAGGTAGAGGAACACGAGTTTGACGTGGTAAAATCATTTACCTACCTCGGAAAGTTCTCTGCGCTGAAACCTATGAGGTGTGACAGCGACGGAGACCCAACCTTCGCTGGAAGGATGGTGTAAACCGGGGGCCAGAATCCGCAAGGGTGAGTTTTATGGTGTTCACCGATTTCAGTGTACATTGATTTTTCGCGTCCGCAAGAGTGAGAATAAGTTTTACTGACATTTGCGGTGAACACCGAGGTGAAAAATTTCTCACTGAGTAGAAGGCTGTGAATTTTCGGTGAGTTTGAATTTTGACGAGTTTTTTGTAATTTAGTGCCATTATTTGTGAAAAAGTTTTTATTTTTGTTTTTAAAGTTATTTTTTGGAGTGATTGTTTTGGTAAGTAAATATAAAATTTGTTGTTGTTTTAGTTTATTGTTCTAAAAGATTTTTTGAAGTGAAACTTCTTTACGCACGCTTGACTTGGGAAACTTCTTTTCGAACGCTTGACTTGGGGGGTAAACTGGCGAAAGTGTAACGAAAGTGTAACGAAAACGTTACGAAAATGTGTGATCGGGCAACGTATTATGTATTATGTATTTTATGTATTATGTATTATGTCTTATGTATTATGTATTATGTACTATGTACTATGTACTATGTACTATGTACTATGTACTATGTACTATGTACTATGTACTATGTACTATGTACTATGTACTATGTACTATGTACTATGTACTATGTACTATGTACTATGTACTATGTACTATGTACTATGTACTATGTACTATGTACTATGTACTATGTACTATGTACTATGTACTATGTACTATGTACTATGTACTATGTACTATGTACTATGTACTATGTACTATGTACTATGTACTATGTACTATGTACTATGTACTATGTACTATGTACTATGTACTATGTACTATGTACTATGTACTATGTACTATGTGCTATGTGCTATGTACTATGTACTATGTACTATGTACTAGGTACTATGTGCTATGTACTATGTACTATGTACTATGTATTATGTACTATGTGCTATGTACTATGTACTATGTATTATGTACTATGTACTACGTATTATGTATTATGTATTATTATGTATTATGTATTATTATGTATTGTGTATTATGTACTATGTACTATGTACTATGTACTATGTATTACGTATTATGTATTATGTACATATTATGTATTATATGTTATGTATTATGTATTATGTATTATGTATTATGTATTATGTACTATGTACTATGTACTATGTACTATGTACTATGTACTATGTACTATGTACTATGTACTATGTACTATGTACTATGTACTATGTACTATGTACTATGTACTATGTACTATGTACTATGTGCTATGTACTATGTATTATGTATTATGTACATATTATGTATTATGTATTATGTACATATTATGTATTATGTATTATGTACATATTATGTATTATGTATTATGTATTATGTATTATGTATTATGTATTATGTATTATGTATTATGTATTATGTATTATGTATTATGTATTATGTATTATGTATTATGTATTATGTATTATGTATTATGTATTATGTATTATGTATTATGTATTATGTATTATGTATTATGTATTATGTATTATGTATTATGTATTATGTATTATGTATTATGTATTATGTATTATGTATTATGTATTATGTATTATGTATTATGTATTATGTATTATGTATTATGTATTATGTATTATGTATTATGTATTATGTATTATGTATTATGTATTATGTATTATGTATTATGTATTATGTATTATGTGTTATGTATTTTATGTGTTTTATGTGTTTTATGTATTTTATGTATTTTATGTATTTTGTGTATTTTATGTGTTTTATGTATTTTATGTATTTTATGTATTTTATGTATTTTATGTATTTTATGTATTTTATGTATTTTATGTATTTTATGTATTTTATGTATTTTATGTATTTTATGTATTTTATGTATTTTATGTATTTTATGTATTTTATGTGTTTTATGTATTTTATGTATTTTTTGTATTTTATGTATTTTATGTATTTTATGTATTTTATGTATTTTATGTGTTTTATGTATTTTATGTATTTTATGTATTTTATGTATTTTATGTATTTTATGTATTTTATGTATTTTATGTATTTTATGTATTTTATGTATTTTATGTATTTTATGTATTTTATGTATTTTATGTATTTTATGTATTTTATGTATTTTATGTATTTTATGTATTTTATGTATTTTATGTATTTTATGTATTTTATGTATTTTATGTATTTTATGTATTTTATGTATTTTATGTATTTTATGTATTTTATGTATTTTATGTATTTTATGTATTTTATGTATTTTATGTATTTTATGTATTTTATGTATTTTATGTATTTTATGTATTTTATGTATTTTATGTATTTTATGTATTTTATGTATTTTATGTATTTTATGTATTTTATGTATTTTATGTATTTTATGTATTTTATGTATTTTATGTATTTTATGTATTTTATGTCTGACAGTACGCCTACAATGGAATTTGAAGCATAAACTTGAAAACAATTTTTTTTACATGGTTACTTTCAATTGCCAAAGTCTAAGAAAACACGTGTCGGACTTGAGCGATCCCGCAATTAATTCAAGCAATATTCTGTTTTTATCAGAAACCTGGTCAAACGATGATGAAAATATTGACATCCAGAATTTTGATTGTATTGCGAAATTTAAGCGTAGAAATGTTAGATCAGCAGGAGTGGCAATTTATCGGAAATCAAATGATACCTCGAATATAGTAACTTCGAACATGGACGTCCTATTGCGACATATTCGTGAAGTCGATATTGGTCAATCATCAATTGGACATCATAATGGCAGTTGTTTACATTTCGCCCAATAACGCAGTTAAAAATATCATAAAGTTTATATACAAAAGACTTATGATTTACGGTCGAGTAGGTTCTGAAGAATTAGGAGAAAACTATCATACGTTGCCACTAATTTTAGCAGGAGATTTCAATATTAATTTCGCGTCCGAAGATGGACAACTCTTGGTAAACTTTCTACGAGATAAATTAGAACTGCAAAGGAATAATAACCGTAATGAGCCATCTACAAGACATGGAACAACAATCGATGCAGTTTTTTCTAGATATCTGTCTAATTTTAATTCGAAAATATATGTGTCTTATTTCTCGTACCATAAGCCTATTGTCTCGGTTTTTCCATTAACCACAGTAATTACTGATGTGTCCAATAATGAAAATAATGAATAATAATGAATAAAAATAAAAGATCTTTGCAAAAATATTTATTTACCAATGAAAACATGAAATAAATTATAATATTTGTAGGAAATTAATATATGTATATGTACATACATGTATATATTGTACACACACCCATATATATATACACAGGCAGATGGAGCGAAAGAAGTTTCACTTCAGTCGTGTGGTCATAAGCACACTCATATTTTTTTAATTAGAATTTTTAAAATGGAAAGATCAAGAAAGACAAGCGAGGAGCAAAAGGAAGCAACACGTGACTTTTGCTTGCGATAGGTAAATATAATTTTAAAGAACATTTTATATAATGAAATATGACATTCCTTTTCCTAAAGGTTTGGGTCAGCGGATGGGACAAACCTAAGAAACGAACGCTGGAAAGAATTAAGCAATATACTTAACAGCATAGGAGGAGCGGTGAAAGATCCTCAAAAATGGAGAAAATATTGAAATGACCAAAAGTAAGCTACCGTTTTTGTGAAGCTGGTATATTTTATTTCTTTTAGCGTAGAGAACTTGGTGCTTTTTTATTACAAAATAAATTTAGTTTTAAAAATTTCAATCATTAAATATTATTACAAAACAATTAATTATTTTTTATATTTTCATTTTTTAGGCTCAATGTGAAGGAAAGAAAGGCGCTGATTAATGCGGCTATAGAAAAAAGCAGAGTCAACGGAACGAAGACATATAAGCCGCTTACAGGGTTCGAAAAACGGGTTGAAGGGTTAATTTCCCCGGAATCCGTAAGCGGCCGAACGGATGTTTCGGAAGTCTTCAGAAGTAAAATTGTATGTAAAAACAGAAGAATTAAGAAATGAAATTCATACTTATAATATTTCTTTTACAGCAACCGGCTGATGTATTGGAGGAAGAGTTCCTTGTAGAGGAAACAGATTTAATTGAGGGGCAAGAAAGCTCTCTTCCGGCACCACCAGCAGCGCCCAGGAAGAGGAAAAGAAGTATCTCTGGGAGAATGGACTATGATTTTGATTCCAAATTATTAGAATTTGAAGAAAAGAAATTGAATTTGGAAGAAAAAAAATTAGATCTCGAAAATGCAAAATTCGAGTGGCAAAAGTCCAAAGAACAACAGGAACTAAATTTGAAACAGCTTGAAATAAATAATAAAATAGAAATGGACACAAAATATGAACAACTAAAACAATTAGAATTAGAGATAAAACAAAAAGAATTAAATTTTAAAATAATAAGCAATGTCAGCTTCATTGTATACATTTACTCTTTGAAGAATATTATGCAAAACCACACATGCATTTATAATTCGCCCAGCTTTTTTTGGACAGTAATTAAGCGTACTGCTGGAAGAAATACATCTAGATCGGCTTTTTAAGATGCCAATACATCTTTCTACCGTACATCGTGCAACATTATATTTTTGTTGCTATTCATTCAATGGTGCACTGTATGCTGAAGCGGAAATCCACTGTCCCCCAAAAGCCAAAAATTTCGTTTTCCATTCAAATAGGCTATCTTCAAGAATTCTTGTATCGCAGAGCGACGCCAAATGTAAGCATCATGAGAAGTTCCTGGAAATTTCGCATTCGCATAAGTTATAATATAATTATGGTCGCAAACAATTAACAAATTAATAGAGTGTCCTCCTTTTCTGCAGTAATAAACATGCTCTAGATCGACTGATGGCGAGATAATGTTTATATGTGTTCCGTCAATTAGTCCAACTATCCCGGGAAACGAAAATTTTTGAAATAATGATTAAAGAAGCATCTGTTCAAGATCATCCGGGAAAATTACATATTCTAAGCAGACTTCATTAAGAATGTCTGCTACTTCATGATTAACAACGATGAACAGAAATTTGAGCCATACATGATAGGAAATCTTGTCCTATCGTTCTCTGAAAATTTCCAACAGCGAAAAACCGAAGCGCACACAAAAATCTCAAGTGAATTGGAATCTCTGTATTTCTCTGATTTACAAAAAATCTCGGAGTTAGTTTTTTTAATAAATTCAGGCACAACCTCCGAGGAAAACGATAAAGGTCCATGAATTGCCGTTATGTTCTCAAAAGGATTTTGGCTATCTCGCAAATTCCGTCTAATTAACAAAACTTTTCGTCTACAAATGAAATATTTTATAATTAAAAGAAATTCAAAAACAAACAAACGCATTTTTTACCGTTGATAGCGGTGCACCCTTCTGCGAATCATATACATATGAACATTATCCATTTTACAAATCCTTCAGAATAGCAACAATTAATATATACCTACTAATAAAAATTATAATTTTAATTATAACAAATTAAAAAGTTTATCCTTCTTTCAAATTTCTAGTAAAATGTTATAATGACAGTGACAACTCAGCGCATCATTCAGACACTTTAAAAATCATTCAGCACACTAAAGCTCACTGGCACTTACGGAATCGCATTTTAACGAAAAGTGAACACGTCAGTGTCAGTGAGTTTTTCATTCGGTGTTCACTGGCCAAAAACTCACCGTTGCGGAATCGGGCCCCAGGACGCTCAGAGCTTAGGGATGCCAAACTGGATGACATCGGCTCAGAATCGGGACCGGTGGAGAGAACAGTTGCGAGAGGCCAGGACCGGATCCCGGTTGTAGAGCCGTTAAAGAAGAAGTATTCCCTTCACTTCTAGCTCCATCAATTCGGTACTCAAAAATTCCGCTTTCAACTTAGCTTTGTTATAAATTTCCCAGCCCACAATGGAAACGGATAGATTTTTAAAATATATGTTTCTCACTCTACCATACCACCTTCAACCGCTGGCTGGCCAACCAAAGGCGGTATACATTTGTATTTACTCTCAGCAAAGTTATTTATTTTCACAAAGAAGTATTTAAAAAAAAGTTAATTCAACTTTTTTCTCTCAGATTCCACCCACATCAAATATTTACCCTGAAAATAACATTGGAATTAATGGTGGTTGTGTTGCCGGAAATATTTTTGCTCCCTTTTCCCTGCAGTGAAAGGGCGAAAAAATAAATATTTATATTCAAAAGGTAAGGGAATATTTTTCTGTTTTGTAAATAATTCGGCAAAAATCAAGAAACTAAACATACCCACATCAAGGATGGATTTTCAATGGCCGGCGGTGCACGCATAGAGAACACACATCAGAACAAATTTTCTTCTCTGTAACTGCAAAGATATTAAGCCTCTACTAAGCTGCCGTAATACTTAAACCTATAAAAACGAACATTCCAGTTGACGAAGATTAGCCATGGCCTCGTTATAATCACCTCAAGGCCATTAAGGAAATCCCCATGGCTTTCGTGAATGAAGATAAAAAAAAACTGGCAAACGTAGAGATGGAGTAATGTTGAATAACAAGAGAGTGAGGGCTGGAGGGGTCCGGAATCGCCCCCGAATCCCTTGCTGCTGGCGGCGTACATATACAAACTACGAAATGGTCCCTTGATCCGAGACTGAAGAATTCTCTCTCAAAGGCATTACAGTATTGACAGGATCAGATTTAATGCCGTCATTGATGAGATTGGGGAACGGTTTCAAAGAAGCTAAAGTGCACAAATCTTAATCCTCTTTAGAGCGGATACTAAAAGTATGAGTAGGAAGCACAAAAATCCTGATTACAATCCCTGAGATGTGGTCCCTGGCGGGTCACTTTTAATGGAAAATCTGTTCATAACTCCGCCATTGCCTAGCCGCTCATCTGGCTGGATGCGATTTAAATATTCTTCTCTTAAGGTAGTTTTTTGTGTGTATTTTTTTTTATAGTTATTAAAACTACAAATCCCTTCCTTTACTCCATGGCTTTTCCGCTTATACCCATCATTTGTCATGGCAGCTAGACCCTAGTAACTACAAGCTTAACATACAAAACTGTAGGTAAAAGTTATCCTGAGAAAATAGATTCCTTTCCTGTTGACTGCAAGCTCATCACTCTTCCTGTCACCTGTGCTCTGTGTATGCGCACGTGTTGGGATTTATTCTATTTAACGTTGAGCCTGTTTTTACGTTAGTTTCGCCTTTTCCCTCTTCATAAGCGGATAACAAACTTTGCTCTTGGTTTTCCCAACTCAATGGAGTGGCTGAGCAGCATGGCTTGGTGCTGCTTTCAGGAGAGAAAACATCCTTCGGTATTTTACAAATGCTCTGAAAGCACGCTTTTCCAATTTTTTAAAAAAATAGTTAAACGAGGTTTGTGGAAAAATGTTTTAACCCTCTTTTAGTTGGATCCACGAAATTGAGGAATATTGAGAGAAATACCTTTATATTTTTTAACCATTTTGCCATTTTGTGTGACATCTAATGTAACGACATATTACTCGTTATGCATCATACTCAGAAATCAGAATTAATGAAACTAAAGGCTCAAACAGAACCAATCCGTTGCGTCCGTTTTTAAAAGTTGGAAATTTGACATTTCCATGAACGTTCAATGAGACTAAGGCGGCGGTAGCCACAATCAAGTGGACAAACGAAAGGAAAAACGAGCGGAGCGGACGGAGTGGATTGGTTCTGTTTGAACCAATGTGTCCATTTCATCGTCCTCTCTCACACTCTTCTCCAATAACCACATTTGCAGAGGCGGCGCTTTCATAGGTGTAAATGGTGCTCTTGCACCGGGCGCAATTGGACAGGGAAGCAATTTCAGAAATTAAATTTAAAAAAAATTGAAACTAAAAAAAAAATATTGTGACTTCATTTCATATATTCATTCAGAATTCATTTTTATTACCATGATTTATTTTTCCAATTTATCCCGGTAAAATATTCTGTACGTGTGTCCCTGACCTCATGTGAATTGGGGCAGAAAAAGTTACACGATATAATTTTATCGGAGCATTTACGTTGGATGTTTTATAAAATGAATATTTTTGAGTTTGGGCCTTTAAACATTGTCCTTCTTCTTCTTTGATCCGTTAGCTGGGGGTCCGAGCAGGACGTCCCCGCAACGGATACGCTGCTGTCGGTGCCGCTGGGTCTCGAACTCTATTCACGGTTCGTTTCCATTCTTGCCAGTTTTTGGCGACGTCTCGAGCCTCGGTAAATGATAACCTTTGCTTCTTTAGATCACCCTCGATATTCTTTAGCTTTTCTTCGGTGCCGATCGCTGGATCTTCAGCCTGCGGGACGGTCTCGCCAGAGAAGTTTACGTGGCGAACGGTCATCATTCATTCGGCAAATATGTCCAAACCACTGTAGTCGACGTTCCTGCATTTCTTCTTCGATTAGTGTCTGCTGATCGTATCTTTGTCCGACTGTCTCGTTTCGAAGGCAATCGCGTAGTGAGACATCGAAGATCTTCCTCAAGCATCGCATTTGGAAGACCTCGAACTTCTTAACGTCCAGTTTGAGCAGTGTCCACGTTTCAGATACATAAAGAACAGTCGGAAAGATCTATGTTCGGTAAAGGCGTGCTTTTGTTTTGATGGAAATATTTGTTCATTTCCATATGCACCACTTGAGCGAGGCGAAGGTTGCTGTTGCCTGGCCGATGCGGCTGTGAACGTCGGACGTCGCACAGTGGGACCAAATCCAAAAAAGCTGGCCAAAAGTCTAAAAAAAAAGTTTATAGATTGCGGTTTTTTTGGGGGGGGGGATGATTCGAGGACACTTCCAATAGTGAGCAATCAGTCACGGAAGGTTAGATTTTTTTCTACGGACTGAGGAATTGTAGTTGCTACTTTACTCTTTTTGCTTATTTTTAAATGTTAATATTGTGAAAAAAGGTTAACGTTTTCAAAACGCTATAAAAAATTAAGTAACCAAGCAATCGTGGTCGTGTAAATTGGAATTTTCTTTGGAAGGTATGTAGAGTATAAAAAACCCATAAAACACTATACCCATTAAGCAAGTATATAATACACAGTAAGCATCTATTACACGTGCTTTTTATGAATTGGGATTGTAAGAATGCGATATATATTGGACAAAAAGTAATATTGCTCCACTCTGCTCCACTGGAAAACTTGCTGGGCGTTGTTGGTAAAGGTGTATTCCTTCACCTCCAAAAAAAATCCGCTGCCCAAAATTGCCCCTCCGTGTTTTAAGGGGTCACATACGTCCAGCACTAGCCCATAGAAATGGTACTTCAATATTGCGAAAATGCGGGACAAGGTTTTATTTTTGGGATGTGTAGGGGGGGTCAGTGTGAGCTTAAATCTGAGTTTTCGGGATTCTAACCCACCCCCCCCCCCAATTTGGCCGCCATCTTGGAAAAGGTGCGCAAATGGTTTTTCCATTATATATCTCCGTAACAGTACATCTTACAGAAAATTAGCAAGGGCACTTTTTGTTTATAATTAAATTATCTACAATATATTAGCAAGATATTTTTGGGTAAATTTAATAATTAAGAAGTTATAAGCCTTAGAACACCAAAATTAGTCACAGTATTTTCTTTTAATGGCTATAGCTCTGAATGTTCGACATCAGAAGATAAAGATACAACTTTTACTTGTATTCACAATGATTTTCTTCTGTAATTGCATTCTTAAAAATTCTTATTTTGTTTTTCTAATAAACAATAACTTCCTAATAAAATAACTTGCTTATAAAAAAATTAATCAAAAGTATTAAACATTATATTAAAACAAATTTTTTGATTGTTTTAAGAGGTTATGTTAACCATTTTGAGTCCGCCATTTTGAAAATCGAAATTTCGACACCAGATTCGTCATCAGCGACCCCCAAAACCCCTAAGTGAGATGTTTTGGTATCATTTACTAAAGTTTTTGACTATTTGGAGGGGTTATGTTAACCATATTGAGTCCGCCATTTTGAAAATCGAAATTTCGACACCGGATTCGTCATCAGCGACCCCGAAAACCCCCGAGTGTAACATTTGAGATCATTTAATGCACTTTTTGACTTTTGGCCAGCTTTTTTGAATTTGGTCCCACTGTGCGTCGATGCTACTTTAGTTTCCTCAACAAATGATCCCCAATATTTTAACTTTGGAATCTGCTCGATTTGAGTTCCATCGAGCTGAACACTGGCCCACGAACCGTCCGTTGTGAGCACTTTGGTCTTTTCTGCATTGATTTTTAACCCGTATGACTGGGCGATGCGGGAAATATCATACTCGTATAAGATGTCCGATGCTTCGGCATCCGTGTCGGCGAACTTTAAGTCGGTTACGAAGTCGTTGTCGTCGTATCGAAGTCCGAGTCGTCTATTGAATTCTTCACGCATTATCACGTCGATCACAGCATTAACCCATAACGCCCAAACAGACGAATTTTGACCTCATCTTTGCGCGTTCATAATTTTTATAAAAAAAAAACCTTAAAAAAAGTTTGAAGGTATCATATCTTACGTAGAATTTAATGCTCTCTCAGATGGAATGATCAAAATGTGTCAAAACTTTGTTGTTGAAAAGTTATAACAATTTTTTTCATAAAAAGTGCCCAAATTTTCATATATTTTTGAGAAAGGCGATTTTTTTATGACCGAAAACGGATACCAAACGTTCTAACAAGTGAAATTCTTGCGTTCATGGACTCTAAGGAGTAACTTACATATTTTTAATATTTCACATTCAAGATGGCGGTACCCAATATGGCCGACCAAAAACCTTAATTTTACACTTTCTGGGAAATTAATATGAGTAATGATTCGGCTACCTGTTACGTGCTAATTTGCACGCACGGCTCGGCTAAGCTCAGCGTTGGGCGCGGATTAAGAAAAAATAAAATTTAGTAGTTTTAAGGACTACGAACCTGTAATCTGGGTGCTTGAACCCACTCAGAATAATGAGAATAAAATAAAATATAAGAAAACCATTCGAGGAGAAAAAAAATAAAAATTCGAAAAATTCAGTGTTGTTTATTATAAAAAAAAATTTAATTCGAAATAAAATATCCAATAAAATAATAATGAAAAAAAAAATAATAATATAATTTCAATAATACGAGGCCAATTCAAGTTTAAATAAAATTTAAAAAAAAGGTAATAAAATAATAAAAAAAACAGCAGTTAACTAAATAAAAAGTTAACTAAATAAAATTAAAAAAAAAAACAGGACTTAACTTTCCGTTTGATCCGACCCGCAATCCTTTATCCCTGTAACGGTCACTTCCATCCAAGTAGGAAAAAAAAAATATACATATATCACCTCCGTAACTACGACACTTTAGTTTTCACTTGCTGCAAAATCACTGCTGAACAGAGAGGGAGTATCCATCAAGGGCCCAACTTTTATAGGGAAAAACCCACTATTCCTCAAGTTCCATCCATCGTTTCGGACCATTTTCCAACCGTCCCACCCCACCGGATGGACTCGGTTGGACCGGTTGAAATCGGGCTAGTTATTATTAATGAAAAAAAAAAAAAAAAAATTCGGGAATTAATCCCTAATTTTTTGGGCAACATAACACTACACCTCGGAAAATTCAGCGACCAAGCATATTCTCGCAATTGGCGAAGGAGCTTGAGCATGACAGCTCAAGATATGCTGGCGGATTTTCCGGGTAGCTAGAGTTTTTCCTTTTATTTCAAATCTAGAGCACTCCCTGATGATCTCCCTTCTGCGCGATCAGAGTGCTGAGCTTCAACTTGTAGTCGTGGGAGCTTCTGACTATTTTCATACATATGGAGGGCTATGATCGACGCTGAAGATTGCGGGTCGTTTATAACATCGCTACTGCTAGAATTCTCAGATAAGTTACATAAACAACATATTTATTATCTTTTTAATCTAGGTTGGGCCGGTTTCCGCAAATCCTCCTCCCCGTAGGTCATAGGTACACCCTGATCGTTACGAGCTTAACCATCTTCCTACTTCCAGGCGACGCACCGAGTGTCTTTAAGCATTCGCGTCCTTCGTGCTAATCTATAAGGAATATTTATCAGCAATATGTTGTTCAGGGGGACGGCACACACATAGAGAGGACAGATAAGTACAACACAAATTTTTATTAAAAACATTCAATAAACTGTTCTCATTTTAGGAACATAACATACCTTAGATCTTACACTTGTTATGATATCTAATAATTCCAAGATGGCGGATCCAAGATGGCGAACCAAAAATTATAAATTTTCATGTGTAAAATTAAGGTTTTTGGTCGGCCATATTGGGAACCGCCATCATGAATTTGAAATATTAAAAATATGTAAGTTACTCCTTAGAGTCCATGGACGCAAGAATTTCACTTGTTAGAACGTTTGGTATCCGTTTTCGGTCATAAAAAAGTCGCCTTTCTCAAAAATAGATGAAAATTTGGGCACTTTTTATGAAAAAATTGTTATAACTTTTCAACAACAGAGTTTTGACAATTTTGATCATTCCA
The DNA here is from genome assembly GCA_949987705.1 of Thereva unica. Classification (NCBI taxonomy): domain Eukaryota; kingdom Metazoa; phylum Arthropoda; class Insecta; order Diptera; family Therevidae; genus Thereva; species Thereva unica. Next base: position 25,840,812 of record OX465282.1, on the reverse strand, counting down.
TCTGAAAGAGCATTAAATTCTACGTAAGATATGATACCTTCAAACTTTTTTAAGCATTTTGTTAATAAAAATTATGAACGCGCAAAGATGAGGTCAAAATTCGTCCGTTTGGGCGTTAATGGGTTAAAGAGAAGTGGCGAAGCGACATTTCCCTGTCGGACACCCGTTTGATTCGGGAACTCCTCGGATAAGCAACTTCGAATACGAACGCTGCTGGTTGAGCCATCGCACGACGCTTGGAGAAGTTGGATGATTCTCAATGGCACGTGTTCGGTTTCCAAGGCTTTCCACATTTCCACAAGGTGTTCCAATCGACGCAATTGAAAGCGTATTTGAAATCGATGAAAACGACGACAGTTCGTTTGCCACAACGAATTCTTTCTTCCATTAGCTGACGGAGTGCGAATATTTGATGAATGCATCCTCGATGTGGTCTAAATCCCGCTTGTTCTTTCCGGCTCTTTGCTCTCGATGTTCCTGTAAATACTTTGCTGACGATCGAGAACATCTGTCCTTGTCCTTCACTACGACCAAAAATTAAAGAGCAATATGGCATACTGCACCGGTTCGCAAATAAAAACCAAGTCGGCCCTGTCTCCTATACCAATAAAGAATCACGATCATACACTCTGGTAGTACGGAAGTGGGACGTTAGATGGGCCTTAAATTAGGTAATAAAGGGTGAAAACTCATCTGCCTGGGAGAATTACAAGCCCAGAAGAAAAATAAATGAAAAAAAAATCTATACATCGAGGAAGAAGTGGTGGTCGGCGAAATTTTGCAAAATACAGAATATATCGGAAGTCTCAAAGCTCACGAAACAATGGCAGAGGATGGCAGAGAAGTTGGAGGAAACTACACCTTTTCCAATTGTAATTCAGAAAGCGTCAATTGTAATTCAGAAAGTATCAATTGTAATTCAGATTATAGTCCAGTCAAATAAGGCAAAAAAAGGGGTCAACCTCGGAATTAGAGGTAATAAGCTGAAAATTGGCATGAAGCTTTGTTTTGGCATTTTACATGATGTGTCAAAAGTCACATATAATCTCGTGTCCGCGTCTTTATTTTTTCATGTAATTGAAAAGTAACGAAGTGACATACTTTAGGTAAATGCAGAAAAGTGAAATTGTTATGTTCCGTAGCGTATGGCTCTTGTCGGGACCCGTCGTGTCTCAATTCAATGTCCGAGGATACACCCATTAACCCTGAGTTGAACGATGATAACGCCGACCACCTTTCATTATTCTCTTCTGAGATGATTACAGATGAAGATGGCAATATGAAAGAAGTGGAAATAGAAGAGTTAGAGAGATAATCAATAAAATTATTTCATAACCTGTAACCTATGGACTAGGCCTACTGGGGATACCATGCAAAAAGGCTGCTTGAGTTCTACTTCCAAGGTGGTGAGGAAAAGAATGCAGCGCGATGCTCGAGTTTTCTCAGCCCCATATCTCGAAAACTATTGATTCTACGTAAATTCTGTACAAGACAGTTTTATGCAGATTTGTCTAATGAACAAAGTTTACTCAACCAAAATTTGCGTAAAGCCGATAATTTACGAGATATTTGCGAAAAACTGATTTTTGTGACCTTTGACCTCTAATATCTCAAGACGCGGACACGAGATTATATGTGACTTTTGACACATCATGTAAAATGCCAAAACAAAGCTTCATGCCAATTTTCAGCTTATTACCTCTAATTCCGAGGTTGACCCCTTTTTTTGCCTTATTTGACTGGACTTTAATCTGAATTACAATTGATACTTTCTGAATTACAATTGATACTTTCTGAATTACAATTGGAAAAGGTGTAGTAAAATCATGATGGAAGTTCACTCTCCAGAAAGCTTCTTCAAGAAATCGCGGCTTGACTTGGCGAAAATTCGAAAAGAAACTCATTGCATTTAAACAGGGCGGGGCGGCACTTTCATATTGGCAAATTGTGCACTTACACCGGGTGCAATTCGACTGGGACGCAATTTTTCCGTTGTCCTTTATTGCGATTAAGAAATGAGGAAAACCCGTGCGCCGGCCCTGATCGTATGGAACCAGGCTAAGCGATTTTTTCTTAGGCCGGCCGTATACTAAAGCTGCATATGAATCTTTTCGTCATTTATACATATATGCAACAAATCGCTACATACCACTTTGCTACATAAATCTCCATACGAAAAGTGACGAAAAACTGCATAGTATGCCTATGCAGCTTTGATATACTCGCATGTAAACTTCCACTTGCTCGATTTCCGACGTAACATTATGTATTTGGTAATGAAAAGCTCGTCAGAAGCAATCGGAGAACTCGAAGCGTTCAACCAAAGCAGTGGGACCTAGCGTGGGTTGCAGGTGTAGCCGAGGCGTCACCCTTTGTACTACCAGTCTATTATGTCGTTTGTCAAGTCATGGTGCTTATGCAGGGACATCGTCCTACTAATTCCGGTATTACTTAGCTAAGGTGATATGTTTCAAGAAAACATAATCAACGGAGGCTACGTAATGAAAAAAAAAAAAAAATCTAACGATTTGTCAATAAAAAATCTAGATATAAAATATATCGAGTTTTAAAAAGCCGTTTTTATTAGCGAAATTATTTTAAAGAGACAAAAACCAAAAGTTTACATATGTAACTGTATGAAAAACTAAAATAAAGTATAAAGAGAAAGTGTAAATTATAAAATAAATATATAGAGTTATAACCCTGCTGATATAGCATCTAGAGGGAGTCTACCGAAGAATCTCTTATGCAATGCATTGTGGTGGACTGGACCTGCCTGGTTGGAGGGTACAGCAGAAAGTTGGCCAATTGAGACATGTACCAAAGGTGATACCATATTAGAGATGGCGAATGTGAAGTCGCTGTTGACAACTCAGGAGCAACACGATGAATTCGGGTTGATAGAAAAGTTTTCAAATTTTAGAAAGTTGATACGAGTAACTGCTTACTGCTTACGATTTGTCAACAATGCCAAACAAGGCATCATCAGAAAAGAACTGGGATATTTCAAGTATCCGAAATTGAAAGTGCGAAGATAAGGATATTACGACTGGCACAACAATTTATGTTCCCAAGAGAACGGATGCAATTAAAGAAGACGGGACGAGTAGACAAGCAGAGCAAGCTATTTAAACTTGATCCATTTCTTGATGAATACGAAATTATACGAGTAGGTGGCAGACTCAGAAGGTTTAATTTGTCATATGATAGCAAGCATCCTGTAGTATTACAACCTAGGACACATATCACAGACAAAATTATAGATAGGTTTCATTTAGAGAGCCTTCATGGTGGACCTCAGCTGGTGCTCAATATAATCAGAAAGGAGTTCTGGATTATCAACGGATTAAACGCGGTAAAATATCGAATTTACCGATGTACTACTTGTGCAAGGCATCGACCACATGTTCAGCAGCAAATTATGGGGGATCTTCCCACACCAAGGGTAACCCAAGCTCATCCGTTTCAGAATAGTGGAGTTGATTATGCAGGACCTATCACCCTACGGATGTCAAAACACAGAGGCGCTAAGACTTACAAGGGGTTTATTGGAAGAAGAGGGATGTGCTCAAACATGTATTCAGATAATGGGACAAATTTCGTTGGAGCTGATAAGGCATTCAGACAAATGATGAAGGAAGTCCTTAAAGCAGGAACAGAAGCTACAGCAAAAGAATATGCAGAACGAGGTTTAACTTGGCATTTTATTCCGCCATCAGCACCACACTTCGGAGGTCTGTGGGAAGCAACCGTCAAATCCATTAAACGTCATTTGCGAAGAATGGCAAATTCAAGCAATCTCACGTTTGAAGAATTAAATACGCTGCTGGTACAGATTGAAGCATGTTTAAAGTCCAGGCGATTCAAGCTTTATCGTGTGATCCTAACTGCATGGAAGCCCTAACTTCTGGGCATTTTTTGATTGGGAGACCATTAGTTCAACTAGCCGAACCATCACAAGATGACAGGAATTTAGGAGTGGCAGATCGATGGAAGAAAATCCAAGTATTAAGGCATTACCCCCCCGTTCCTTTTAACCCTTAACCTATACCCCCCTCCCCTCCCCGTACTAAGCTTACTGCTAGACATTGCACCATGACGTGACAAATGACATGACGGACTGGTAGTACAAAGGGTGACTCCTGAGCTTAGCACTGTCACATAAAAAAAAAAAAAAAAAAAAATGTGTCTTGGAAACGATGGTCACAGGAGTATTTGCTTCAGCTCCAGCAACGGACGAAATGGAATACTCCACAGCAAAACGTGAGGATTGGACAGATGGTTATTCTAAAGGATGATAAACAGCCCCTGCCAGCTGGCAATTGGGAAGAATAGAGAAGATTCATCCAGGGGACGATAACAGAATTAGAGTGGTAACAGTAAGGACTACCACAGCGATAATACAAAGGCCAATACAAAAAGTTATACCATTACTTATACATATAGGCACTGACTATAAGTGAACGATTGTAACATGCCTTGGAGAACAGATTACATAATATATAAAAAAAAAATTACATATAATAATAAATTGGGGGTTGCATAGGGTTTAGTAAAAATTTGGTATTTAAGTTAAACAATAAAGGGGAGTTTACATCCCAGACTCAAATTGGAAGAACAAAGTGGCCCTGTACAAAATGCAAGCGCAAAGTTTCGTCGAAAGCTCGAAACTTTTTACAACTGTCAAATGGAAATTTTTTAACACTATCGCAGAGAAAACAATTTAATTAGCTGCAAAACCTTTTTATTAGGTTCAAACATTTTTACATTTCGTTTTTGATTTTTTAAGCTGTCGAAAACAAGCTAAATATGCAAAAACTTCTAACAAAACCACAAGAAACCGCGAAAGTGACATCTAGTAGGCACTAGAATACTTAAATTTAACGAAACTAAAAGCCTTTTTCCGACATTCGCATTCGTAAAGTAGAATAGAACTCTACTTTGAGGCTGCCGTTTGCTGTTGCCACTTTGGTGAAACAAACAGAGACAGAGCCATACTATCTTCTATGCGATAAAAGAGTTCAGATTTGCGCTTCCACTTTGAGGCTGGGATGTAAACTCCCCTTAATAATTATTTGTTCACAGAAAATGGAAGACGTTTTAATTTTGACTTGTGAAGACGATTGGGTGTTAGGGGATGAGCTCAGCATCCCGGTGACACCAGGCCGGTGGATGAACACAGAGGCACCACAAGATGTCCTGGCTGATTCCGAACTCCCAGAGGGAGCAGAGCATAGATTAGTTATAAGTCCAGCACGAGGTTGTGTATCACATGTAAGTCCAGCGAAAGGTAACAATGATCCAGTCCAAAAAAATGAAGTACCCGTCACACCCGGAAGAGGTATCAATTGGGAGGAAGTGTTTTTTTTTTTATGTGATAGACTAGAGGCTTAGGGAAAGCCGCTTTGTACTGTTCGACAATCTATTTTTTCGTATAGAATGTCGAACAGCAGCTCTAGCCGGAAGATAGAGAGTAGAAAGAGACAGAGAAGTAGGAAGGAGCTGCCACAACCTAGCCGCGATATTTTTTTTATTCCACCTACTTCCAACCATTTCGCGACTCTGGCATCGGGGCATTTGAGAAACAACTCGCTGGAGTGTTATGCCTCCTGAAACGAGTTGAATCTCATCAGCCAACCGATGACATGCGCTTGGTGGAGCGGGGAAAGACTAGCGAAGGCTATGACAGGAGGAATCAGGAATGTAAAGAGGGGAGAAGAAAGAAGGGAAGTTATGTGGGTGGGAAAGTGGAAAAGGCGAAGGACCGTGGGGCTGGCCGGGATTCGAACCCAAATTCGATAGTAGTCAGGCGCCTTACCTCTAGACCACCGAGGCCCCCAAGTTTGAATTCCAAGAAGTGGTGTCGCAAGAAGTGGTGTCGACAAACCAAGAGAATGATGTTGTGAACCCAAGAGATCAAAAATTTTGCACGGTGACGACCCAGGAAGGGGAATATGTAGATATCCCGTACACAATAATGGATACGATTCCATGGGACTGGATAAAGGCCAGTACAAGGAAACGGCATACACTTTTCCTGGGGGAAGGACGAAGGGTGAGACTGAGATATAGGACAATAAAACCATTTGGTCCAGTTATAAAATAAAAGAAAACAAAAGGAAAAAGAAGTTGTAGTTAGATTGTTATCAGTTCTAGTTAAATCTGTTCCCATTTGTTTCGTGATGTTAAAATAATGTTCATTGATGTTAAAATAGTTAATCAGGCTAATTAATTAAATGTAATGATTGTTTCCAGTTTATTAGTTTGTTGATGTTAGATCAAGGGGCGGGAATATGTTGTGGCGCACCGCAGCCACACAACACAACATTGATTCGCCACCCAACACATAAGTAGTTATCTAAAAAGAAATTAATTAAAAATTAAATATATGTGTGGCGACCCAACTGCAAAGGTTGTTCAGCGCCATCTACATGAAAGACGATCATACACAACAACATGTTACAGAAAAACCACTGTACACAAACGAAATTAAAACACTTTACTTTAGACCAAATTAGATTTAATTTTAGGATAAGTAAGCACTGATGTATTTTAACGTTTAATTTATAAATTGTTTTAGAATTAGAAATCAGTTCTCATTGTACAGCCTAACAACTTAATAAAAGAATTATAAATCATCTTCCTCTCTAAATTAATTTCTATGAGGATAAGATACGGAGTCAAGTCCCCATAGGAAATTGGAAGTACAGGGAGCCGAAGCACAACGTGAGGCATTACATAATCACGAAAGGTCCACCCTGCTACGAACGCCCCCGACGATTATCACCAGGCAGATGCAAAGCAGCACGAAAGGAAATCAACGAATGGATAGAAGAAGGTATTGTTAGCCCCTCATGCAGCCCTTACGCAAATCCCATGATGATGACAAAGAAGAAGGACGGAACATGGAGATTATGCGGCGATTATAGACGATTAAACAAGATGACCTTACCAGACAAATATCCTGTACCGAACATACAAGATTTTTCACATCGTTTGCATGGATGTACCTACTTTACAACGATGGATTTGGAAAGAGCGTATTTCCAGATACCAATGGCACCTGAAGACCGAGAGAAGACGGCGTTAATAACACCGTTTGGACTCTTCGAATTTAACGTAATGCCATTTGGACTAACAAATGCCGCGCAATCTTTTCAACGGTTTATTGACACAACGTTACGAGGATTGGAGTTCTGTTTTTGCTATGTGGACGACATTTTAATAGCATCGCGCTCAAGGGATGAACATATTAAACACATAAGAGAAGTCATCCAACGACTAAAGGATTATGGGCTTATAATCAAATTAAGCAAGTGCCATTGGGGACAGGAAAAGGTAGAATATCTCGGATATGAAGTCTCGAAGGACGGGATTAGACCACTCGAACATCGAGTACTTGCGATAAGGAATTTTCCCAAACCAAACACGGTTCAGGAATTAAGGAGATTCTTAGGAATGCTTAATTTCTACAGACGATGCATCAAGGGTGCAGCAAGTATCCAAGCACCTCTGCATTCTCTTACCACGGGAACGAAGAAACGGGATAAAAGACCCATCAACTGGAACACAGAGACAGAGGCGGCATTCGAAAAGTGCAAGGAGGAATTAGCAAAAGCCACGATCATTGCGCATCCAGCAGAGGACACACCACTGAAGCTGACGACTGACGCCTCTGACATCGCGATTGGTGCGGTACTGGAACAAGACATCGAGGGAAAACGACAACCGTTAGGATTTTTCTCAAGAAAGATGTCGGAAACACAAGCGAGATATAGCGCATACGACAGAGAACTTCTTGCCATATTCTCAGCGATCAAATATTTTAGACACTTGGTGGAAGGACGAAATACAACGATATTCACGGACCATAAACCGTTAACGTATGCTTTTAGCCAAAAATCATCGAAAGCATCACCGAGACAGCAAAGACAATTGGATCTAATAGGACAGTTTACTACGGATATTAGACACATCTCGGGAACGGATAATGCAGTAGCCGACACTTTATCGAGAATTAACGATATTGTCTTACCAGTTTGTGTCACTACGGAAGACATAGCGAGTGAACAGGAGAAGGACGAAGAACTGAAGGAACTACTGCAACACCCAGGTGCAATAAAATTTAAGAAGCTACGACTATGTAACACGGAGACTACGGTATACTGCGATTTTTCTACCGATAGGATACGACCATACTTACCCAAACCATTAAGAAAGAGGATCTTTGACAACGTTCACAACACTGCGCATTGCAGCGGCAAAGCTACGAGAAAAGCTATTGCGAGAAAATTTATTTGGCCAGGAATGAACAAAGACATCAACGGATGGTCACGATCTTGTTTACCATGCCAAAGGTCAAAGATTAGTCGACATACTAAACGAATACCACAACACATCGGCGTCCCGGATGGTCGATTTCAACATGTGCATATCGACATTGTGGGACCGATGACGGAAGTAAGAGGGTACAAATACTGCTTAACGATGATTGATCGTTTTACACGATGGCCGGAGGCTACTCCAATCAAGGATATAACGGCAACCACGGTGGTCGAAGCGTTTTTTGAAACATGGATCTCGAGATACGGCACACCAGCTATCATAACGACGGATAGAGGCACGCAATTCGACTCGCAGATTTTCGACGCTTTCGCTAAACTGATTGGAAGTCGGACGAATCGCACTACAGCATACCACCCACAGGCGAATGGGTTGATCGAACGATGGCATCGGTCATTCAAAGCCGCGATAAAATCTCATCAAAATGAAGACTGGATACAAGTATTACCAGTAGTTATGTTAGGATTAAGGAACTGTCTCAAAGAAGACATCGGTACCTCCAGCGCCGAGTTGGTATTTGGTACAACCCTACGAATACCTGGCGAATTTTTTATGCAAGACGACTTTCAACCTGATAGAACGATATTTAAGGAAGCGCTGAGGGAACACATGCGAGAGCTACGCCCACGTCAAACCGCACATCATAACAAGCCAAGAATCTTCATACATAAGGATTTAGCTACGTGTACACATGTATTCCTAAGAGTAGATGGAGTGAAGAAACCATTGGACCAGCCATACACCGGACCTCATCCCGTTATCAAGAGAGATAATGACGCATACTATACCATTGAGGTCAACGGAAAACACTCAAACGTCTCAGTAGACCGACTAAAGCCTGCGATTTTACAGGAAACAACTCTCCAAGATGATCTGATAATTAGTCAAACGCCAAGAACATACGACGGACCAGCCGCAAAAAGAAATCTGGTACGTTTCGCAACACCTAACAACTAGTTACGGTGTTACTGGAAGGGGAGTAATGTGGCGACCCAACTGCAAAGGTTGTTCAGCGCCATCTACATGAAAGACGATCATACACAACAACATGTTACAGAAAAACCACTGTACACAAACGAAATTAAAACACTTTACTTTAGACCAAATTAGATTTAATTTTAGGATAAGTAAGCACTGATGTATTTTAACGTTTAATTTATAAATTGTTTTAGAATTAGAAATCAGTTCTCTTTGTACAGCCTTCGGGTTAACAACTTAATAAAAGAATTATAAATCATCCTCCTCTCTAAATTAATTTCTATGAGGATAAGATACGGAGTCAAGCCCCCATATATGTATATAGATATACCTATAAAAAGAAAGTATATATGACAGATAATTTATGAAACTTAAGTCAAAACTGACAGCCAACTTGGATGGCAAAAGAAGTAAAGTTTTTAGTACAAATTGTACAGGATAGAAAAAACTAGTTGGGATTTGGGTTTGACCCCTTCGGTCCACATGATTAACTTCCCAAAAACAAAATAGTTATACGTTTAGCACTAATGGAAAATTGGCTAGTATAAGAACTGATGACAAAGCAATCCCGAGAGAAGCTAGTTCAAGTAACTATAATAGTGGTAAATCCACAAGATTTTTCTAGAGAATTTGTTTTTCCTGAACGTTAGCAAACAAACATTTCCTCCGAATTTCGTTCGTTGCACTAAAACGGGTGTTCAAATTCGTACTCAGCGTGCTGAAACGCTGTTGACAAACTGGGAAGCGAACGACTTCAATTGGAAATTCCAAAACTTTCCGGAGATATTAGCAAAACTGTAACTGAAAAGTACTTGTCAGACTTGACTAAAAAGAACAAATTTTGCAGTAACTACTGGAAATCCTGTGATGAACCACAATTTCCTCAAACTGTATCACGCGTATAAAACAATTCCCCGTCAAAAAGTGTTAATCCAAGGTTTGAGAAATTCGTGATATTTGTAAAAGGAAAAATTGAAATTTTTGCACGATTTTTAAAGGTTGTCGGATTTTGAAAAGTGATGTTTTGTTCGAAGGCTATCGTTGTGAAGAACCCAAAAAAGGTCTCTTCGTTTAGAACGGGTTTCATTCCATCGAGTTTATTAGATATTAGCGAAACTTGTCAATTTAAGGTCTTTCTGACAATTAGCCGAAGTTTTTCTTCAGCATTTCTTCGTTAACATGTATTCTTTTTTCGACACCTCAAAGAAGTCGACATAGTTTTTAGTTGGCGCGGTTTCGTGCAGGTACAAAATTCACGAACGTCGTTTAAACAAAAAAACGGTTCGACCGAATCTTATGAAATTCTTTTCAGACCATATTTTGGTTTATACTCTTCGAACGGCACGTCAACTAAGTCGATATCTTTTATAGTTCGCGTGATATCGTGCAGGTACAAAAATCACTTATGCCACTCGACCGAATATTATAAAAATCTTTTCAGATAATATTGTCGCTAATACGCTTCGAATAGCACACCTCAAGTAAGTCAATATCTTTCGTGGTTCGGGCGATATTGTGCAGGTACAAAAATCACTTATGCCGCTTAAACGAACAAACGGCTCGACCGAATTTTATGAAAATCTTTTCAGATCATATTTCGGTTAATACACTTCAAACGACACCTCAACGAATTCGATATCTTTTTTGGTTCGCGCGATATCGTGCAGGAAAAAATGACTCCCAATTTTTTGCTTAAAATGCTCCTGGGACCTTGAAAGATGAAAATACGTCGAAAATTTCGATTTCAATTTTCGGACCGATTACAATAACTTCCTATACTGGGAAGTTAATAACAAAAATAACCAAATAAACAACACTAGCCGAATTTTTTCAATGAATAAAAAACAAAGTCAGAATAACCTTAAGCTGCCTGTAAACGAGCAACAAAAAATGCACATTGCCGGTAATATTTCAGAAAAAGATGGCCCGGCTATATGTTTGAAAATGTGTGGCCGATACTATTGCTGGGCAACTTGTAGTCAGGGCTACTGTGTTGCCCGAGAATTTCACGCGTACACGTATGACAATGGCTGAAGTATTTGTCAGTGCAACATACATACATTGTTCGCTTATTAAAAAAACAAAGAATGAGCTAATTCTAAATATGTAGTTACTTGTTCAGAAATTTCACTAGAATGACGAAGGGTGGCCTTAAAAATTTATATACAAAACAACCATAAGCCTAAACAGCGGTGACAGGACTCCATCCTGCGGTATGCAGAGGCACCTGTGTTTACCACTCTACTCTTCTCTAAGCGTTTGTTGAATATCAGAGTTCTGAGAATGCGGATGATCCACTGACTTAAACCATTGTAGATACCATGTTGGCATTGTTGAAAGCGCTACTTCATCCGGTACGGTATCGATCAATGTTCCTTTACAATATGCGTGCTTTGGTATAGAATTTTTAAGGTACATAACTAAGATGTCTTCTAGGGTCTTAAGGATAAAGGATGACGAGCTTATCCGCATATAATCATTTACGATAACTTACTGTAAGAATTGCCAAATTATAAATTGAAGGCAAAATGCAGCCTATGGCTGGGAAACGCCATGGACTTAGTCAAGGGGATCTCCTGGAACTCTGCACGACTTTGGGCGTGGTTTGTTCGCTGGGTACTATAAGTTCATGGATCCCGAACCTAGACTATGTATATCCTACACGGTCCACAACTATGCCATCTTTAGGACATACTAACATACTTCTAGTCCAAAGAAAAGTTCGAAATTATTTTTAAATAGCCGGCAATGTTCAAATATTTTCGCTCTACGACCGATATCAAAGGCAACATGCCGGCCAGTAGCTGCAATATGGCCAGTATCGTCGGGCGATACGGATAAACTGCCGGCAAGTTTGAACATATTGATGGAAATAATGCTGAATTTTCAGCAATGTCGTTCAGCCAGCATTGTCGGCCACACAATGCTGAAAAATGTTGCTCGTTTACAGGCACCTTTAGAAAGTATAGCTACAATCCAAATATAGAAAAAATAATAAAAAAGTCAGTCTTGTGTAAGAAAATTAGTCAATTTTGTTGATTCAGTCATTTTTTGATTCCAATTTTTTCAGAGTGCAAAAAGTGAGTTAATTTCAGTCGTTTGGTTAGTTTCAGGTTTTTATGTTAGCAAAAACTAGGTTTTGTTCGTTTGATTTTTTTTGTTTTTCGGTTTGCAAAATATTGTTTCAGCTCTATTTTTTGAAATGTGGGCTGTTTTGGGGGGGGGGGGGTCATGACCCGCGTGACCCCCCCCCCTGAATCCGCGGCTGGTGTCAGGTGTGACATGATTAAAAACAACAAGTAGAATAGAGCTTAAAAGCTTTTTGGTAATAATAAAATAAACATAGGAAGCAAGGCGATAAAGCTTTATTACTATAAAAAGCCGACGGAAATAAGGAACATTGCTCATTACTGAACTGGGGATTACCAGACAAAGTAAGAGCCTCTACACAAATAAGGTTTAGATCGCAGGTTGGGGATTACCAAACTGCACTTTATTAGGTGTATTACACTTGTAGTTTCAATTCGAATTCCCCGCTCCACCAAGCGCATGCTATCGGTTGGTTGATGAGATTCAACTCGTTTCAGGAGGCATAACACTCCAGCGAGTTGTTCTCGACGCCCCGATGTCAGAGTCGCGAGGGAGCAAGGGATATTGAACAGTGACCTTGCAGCGGAACACGTGAAGTGTTGGCAACCAGAAAAGAAAGATTAATAAGAAAAAAGGAAAATTAATAAGAGTAAAGAAAACAGAAAAGGTAGAGAAGATTGACCGTAAGAAGAGGCGTTAAGATAAGTGTCATTTACAAATAAATAAAAAAAATTTAAAAAAAAAAAACCGACTTCAAAACTACATATACCTATGCATGCATATGTACAAACTTAAACTAAAAAGTAAAAAATAATATTTTAATTACCTCAAAGCAAGAGCCTTAAAGGACAGTTAAAAAAATTATTGATATTTATATATGTATGTATCTATTTAATATTTTTAAAAAGTTCATTTTGGAGTCGGTGCCAGCCAAAGAACAATTACGTTTATACATACCCTGAAAGCTTGGGTGCAAAAGAAAACTTACGTTAATACATACCTTTGGCTGGCACCGACTCCAAAATGAACTTTTTAAAAATATTAAATAGATACATACATATATAAATATCAATAATTTTTTTAACTGTCCTTTAAGGCTCTTGCTTTGAGGTAATTAAAATATTATTTTTTACTTTTTAGTTTAAGTTTGTACATATGCATGCATAGGTATATGTAGTTTTGAAGTCGGTTTTTTTTTTTTTAAATTTTTTATTTTTTACTTTTTAGTTTAAGTTTTTTTTCAAAATTGTATTCTACTCGTCATACCCTTTCATTTGATATCCATGAAGGGGGTTGGGAAACAAAATTGCAAAATTCGGCCGCCATCTTGGAACCGACCGCCATTTTTTTACAAAATTTATATGGGACCACCTCTGAGGTATAACGTACCAAACAAAAAAAGAATCATCAAAATCGATTCATAATTGGCGGAGTAATCGCGTAACATACATAGAAAAAAAAAAAAAAAAAACATACATTCGAATTGATAACCTCCTCTTTTTTGAAGTCGGTTAAAAATAAAATAACAATAATATTTAAGAGTTTTATTCTAAAATTTATTTAAATTTTATGAGGGAAGTTTTTTTTTTTTGATCGAAAATATATATTGTTCAGATTTGAAGTGTTAATTTTGACGTTTGAAGTGTAATTGGGAGTTTTCTGTCTGTTTACTGTTCTGTGTACAACTTTTGGTTGCAAGTTAATTTTCCTTTCGTTTTTTTTATGTGTAGATATACACAGTTGTGTTTTATTGAGATTTCCACTTTGACTGGTTGAATTAATTTTTCTGTGAACATGCAACGGGAAAACAACATGGATGACTTTTTCATCATTGAGTTGGAAGAGTCATTACCCAGCCGGGAACGGGGGGGGGGCCGGGTCGACATGGGGCCCGGACAGAAGTTGAAGTAGCCTCCACGGCAAGGTTCAACCTGCCCAATTCCACCAGAGCGACCCGGCCGTCTGGTTTTACCAGGCTGAGGCACAATTTGGGCTGAACGGGATAACTTCAGACAAAACGAAGTTGTCCCACATTGTGTTCACTCTTCCGACAGAGGCGGCCAAAATACTTCTGCACGTTTTTCTGGACCTCAGTGCTGCCAGCTATACTAAGGCTAAGAGGCGGTTGCTGGAACGATATGGTTTATCGACCAGGAACCGCCTCGAACAACTGTTGGCGGCGCATGAGCCCGGACACCGCAAGTCTTCAGATTCCCTGAGGGGCTTGCAGAGTCTGGCAGGGGACTGTCTCGGGGATGGCGAGCAGCTCATCCGGAATCTTTGGGAGCGCAGGTTACTCAGGGATATTTTGGTGGTGCTTGCCGCATCTGTGGACCAGTCCCTAGGGCAGGTGTCAAGGCTGGCGGATACAGTGTGGGAGATCACTGCCCGTTCAGCCCCCGCTCAGGTGTCAGCGGTGGGACACTCGTCGTCCCTGAAGCGGGCCGTGCACTCTCTTCAACGCGAGGAGCAGCAATTGCGGGCACTTGTGTTGAGGAGAGGGAAAGGCCAAGGCCAGGAGCAGGCGGGAAGGTCTTCTGGTCAGCGGCGATGGATCCGTTCTCCGGTTCAACAAGTGAAGGCTACATCGGCGGAGACCAGGGATCCCACCAATCGAGGAGCGGTCCCCAAAGCTTCATCCATGGCACAAGCACTGCCGGGGACGTTCTGCTATTAATAATAATAATAGTAATAATTTCTACAATAATAATAATAAGTGTTACACTCAAGCTGGGTGAGTAGGAAAAATATTCTCAAGGCATGCTATTTTAAAAGGGGTTTACAATAAAATCGGCATCTAAACAAAGCAACAAATATGCAAACGCACGAGACACTGGGCACCAATTCTATTCGGAACAAACAAGGCCATAAATTAATAAAGCAGTAGCGAAAACTAGAGACAAAAGAAGCCGCCTTCAAAGGGGCTCAGGTTCACAATGCAGTCATAAAATGCCGAATGTAAAGAATAAGCAAAGAAAATGATGGACCGGGACTTGTCAGTCCAAAAGGTCCAGGGAAAAATTTAGTCTTGTTTCGACTTTCTTAAGGGTCGCAAGTTTAAAGTGCTAGTGAAAGCTGCAATAATTTAGATTGCCAGGTGGGAGTAATTTGTTATTAAAAAGTTTGACTGTGAATATAAGTGTGAATGAAAGTCGGGTGGTAGAATCTCGGTAAGTCCGGATTCTACTCGGATAAAGGTCGTGGGGTGGAATCGCGGTAAGTTCGGATTCTACCCCGTTGAGTGAATGCGTAGTATGTGTGAATGGAGGTGGTGTGGTAGAATCTCGGTAGGTTCGGATTCTACCACGTTAAACCAAATTGTATGATAGGTGTGGGGACGGTAAGCATGCGAATAATGCTAGGTTCGCCCCGCCCTATAAGTTGAGTGTGAGGACCATTGGGTGTGGTAAGTCCGGCCCGTGGTCCATAAAAGAATGAAACCACTGAGTACGTTTTACTCATCCTCTCTTCTCCTTCCAGATTGTGCCAAAACAAGGACGACAACGCTCGTATAATACCAGCGGATATCTATAATATAGCTGTGAAAATTAATGAGAATAAAGAAAAACAGAATGTGTTTCTCTATTTTCATTATAATAATAATAATTATAAAATAATAATAATATTAACAATAATAATAATAACATTTATTGGTAGAGTACAAAGATTAAACATCTTAACTGTACATAAAAAATGAGGAAATAAAAAATATTTGAACAATTGCTAAAATAGAAAAGAATGAGAGCAGAAGATAAGAGAGAAAGAAGGATAAAGAGTGAAAAGAAAGAAAGATAGAATCAACTAAAGTGGTCTTTTAGAAGCTTGCTGAAAGTTCGGCTAGATGTCGCACTCCGAATACCACAGGGCAAAGCATTCCATTTACGCGCAACTTGGACAAAGTAGGAACGATCACCAAATGACGAGTTACACCTAGGAATCAATAATGTGACCTGCCTATTGGATTGTAAGAAACGTAGTTTCTCAAACAAATAACGTGGACACATTTTATTCATAAGCTTAAAGATAAATTTTAATTCGTGGTAAGAGCGATGGTTTGCAAAAGTAAGACCCAATAAGCTGGATGCATATGGTGTAATATGATCATGCCGTCTTAGCCTATAGACGAAGCGAAGACAATCGTTAAATGCAACTTCCATTTTTCTCATACACACTGAATCAAGTTTCGGGAAAATTAGACTACCATACCTCAGGTGAGGCATAATTAGAGCAATCACAAGCATTTTACGCATATCAGGTGTGAGAAGGCTAGAGTTTACCCATAATTGACGTAAGCATCCATAGACTTTTTGAAGAACTCTGCTCGTATGACTACAACAACTAAATTTAGAATTAAACACAACACCTAGGTTTCTGACTGACTTCCGACTGATTGACTGCCGACTGACTGATTCCGTCAACGTGATTTTCCCCTACCACTGTCGGTGAGAGCTCGCCCAATGAAACCGTCACCGTCAAAGTAGCTTTTGCTTGACAAATGTCATTGTCTACTTGTGATTGAATTAACTGTTTGATTATTTTGTATTTGTTTCAAATTAAATTATATAAAAGTAATATCTTCTTCTTCTTCGAGTACATTTTTCCGCACTTTCTGTTCAAGAAAATTGTGGGCGGGTTTATAGCACCAACATAAATGTAAAAGCTTTCTTGTTTAATTAGGGTTTACTTTTTTTAACAGATGGCAGGCAAATAAAAAAAATGAGCGAAAAAATGAGAGCGCTTTTGCTTGTGGAGGGGTAGACCAGCAAAATTAAAATTAAATCCAAGTCACCGTCACCATCAAAAGCAACAACAATTTATATGAAAAATCACGTTGACGGTTTCATTGGGCCCCGGCAGTTAGTCAACATAAAGCAAAATGACATCATTTATTATAATTGGTGCGAGTGTGCTTAATACAAAGGGAGTCTTACTAACCACCAGACATGAAGATTTCCTAGTATCTAGGGGCAGTTTAATATTAACAGTCCAATCATAAGTACTCCTCAAATCATCGTTAAGTCTACGAATACACTCAGCGGTTGAACCTATGAGCATACTTATGTAGATTTGCACATCATCAGCATATATGTAAGTGTATAGATGTGCTTTTAATTACAAGAGAAAGGTCATTAATGAAATGCTAAATAGCAAGGGACCTAAAATAGAGCCTTGTGGCGCTCCACAGCGTAGAAGTATGGGCTCAGAAAATTTATCCTGGATTTTAACTATTTGAGAACGATCACACAAGTAGCTTTGAATCAATTTCACAGCAGTAGAACCAAGACCGAAATTACTACCTAATTTCTGTAAGAGCTTTACATGATCAACCGAATCAAATGCTTTCGAGAAGTCGAGTAAAGTCAAGAAAGTTACTTTACGGTTTCTATTACCACTGCCGCTACGGTAGTGGGGCAGAACGGTGCACGCCACCTTCAGCCTTTAAGGGTCCTGGCTCTACAGCCAAGAAGGACCGCAAGATGAAGGGGGCCAAGCCTACAAAAAATTAAATTGGCGGGGAGTCGCCACATCCGCGGGCGTCTCCCAGCAGAGACGCTCGTGCCGATTATTTGTCCGCGACCATCATAATCAGATCGATTTTTTGACCGATTCTGGTGCGGACATTTCTTTAGTTCCAAAGCACACTTTTAGGGTACAAACAACATGCCCAAATTTACTTCTGCGGGCCGCAAATGGATCCACGATCCAAACTTTTGGCACGAAGTTGCTGGAACTGAACCTAGGAATTCGCCGACGGTTCATCCACAACTTCATAAGAGCCAACACAAACAAAGCTATACTCGGTGCGGACTTTCTCACAAAGTTCGAACTCATACTCGATTTTAAACATCGAGAATTAGTTGACTCACAGACCAGTCTTCGGACTGACGTCTGTGCAACTGGTGAGTATATACTCGAGAGCTTTGAATGCCAACATCTTGGCAAATATAAAGCATTGTTAATGAAGTACACTTCATTAACACAACCACCTAATTTTAACCTACCGGTTAAACACAATGTGCAACACCACATTGTTACTAATGGGCAATTACCTTTCGTGATCGCTCGTAGACTTCATCCTGAGAAGCTCAAGGTGGGGAAATTGGAGTTTGAACATATGGTTCAACTAGGGATTTGTCGACCATCGTCGTCTCCCGCAGCATCTCATCTGGTCCCTAAACGGGATAAAAATGATTGGAGGTGTAACGGTCAGTTTTGCTCAAAAATCCCTAAATAATTACTTGACTAAAAATCACTGTCGGGAATAAAATTCAGAAGGGGTTCGAAACAAAACAGTAGGCGGAAAAAGGAAAACAAAAGAAAAGAAAAGAAAAATTTTTTTCGGGGAGACAGTCAGTTTTCTTGGAGACAGTCAGTTTTTCTTGGAGGCGGTCAGTTTTTTTCTTTGAGGGAGTCAGTCAGTGAGTCAGAAAGAGATTTTTACGGAGTCAGTGATTGAGTTAAGAGTCGGTCGTGCATTTTGCGGCAAAAGTTTTCGCCTGAATTTTTGGCACGAATTTCAATAAAGGACCAAAAAGGATTAGAGAAAAAATAGTGTGGTGATGTAATAAAAAGCACGCTATATGTAGAAGGCAAGCGGCTGGTCATAAAGTTCACCAGGAATCTACTAGGAAGAGGGAATAGCGAAGCAAGGAGTTGGCGATAAGAAAAGACACCATTGGTCGCATCATCTCTGCTCGAAGTTTTGGTGCCGCAGGTTTGTTTGTGTTGTTGAACAAAAATCGTTGCAAAGAGCCACGCAGTGCTTTCGTGTGACTCGAATTATTGCTTAAGAAATTTTGGGTTGTCAAAAATATACCCGAGAGATATTGCATTATATTAGAGAGTCGGTGTAGATAATTTGGAGCGGAAAAGACAGGCAGTTCCCAAGCGCAAAAATGTTTGGAAAGAAGTAAGGCTGTTTCTGAGGCGAGATTTTCTCCTGGTTTTTTTTGGAACTTTCAAGGTGCGTTGATTAATGATAAAAGTAGAAATTCACAAGCGTGCAAAACATCAAATTTGGTTGGAAATTGCATGCATCACAAGTGGTGACATTAAGAAGTTGAAGCAGCACTCCTGTGCAGTTTGCGCGAATGTGACGTCTGAACAAACTCTATGTTTTCAGAGTAAACAAATTTTTGAATTTTAAATTTAATTTATCGTTTTAATTTAAATAACAAACATACACACCCCACCGCAAATAACATTTATGTATGCTTTAATTTAATAATATAATTGCTTAACATTTAACATTTACAGGGTAGTTAGAATTACATCATATTATTGATATTTGTTTTATATTGGTTCATATTACATATTATTTACCTTTGTTTATACCTTTGTTGGCTCCTTATTGGAGATATTTTTTCTTCTTGTGGTTTCCAGGTAGTTGGTTTTCTTGTACACGGAATTAATAAATGTGATATCGTCTGTACAAACGCGACGTAAGGGTACCCGTACGACGCGTTTTTTTTCAACATCTTTCGTCGACCAGAATTGTATAATTATAGTTAATTATAGATTACCGTTTCGTGTAGTTGAGAATTTTTAATTGTTGTATCTGATAATATTAGTATTGCAGTGTTAATGAATATTGAGTTTCTTTATTAAATTGTTGTATTCTTGTGCGTTGTTGACCTGTAATAAACAGGAATGTTAAATGATTATAATATAAATATAATGTCCGTGTATTAGATTTTTTTTTGTGGAATGGTTGGGGCGGGTGACATTTCTTTTCAGGGTGTCCTAAATAGTGCCTTTCCCTGAAGCTGATAGTCTTCAATACTATGAGCTGTCAGGGAAACTGATGGCAATGACACGGCTCAGGCGAGGCCCGAAGGACGATGGGAATTGAAGAAGAATTTTCCTAGTCACAGGTAAGTGGTGAACCACCCGCGGTAAGGCCCGGCCACCCACCCCACGACCCCTCCGGCGAGCTAGATAACTCCGTGTGGCCGGCGTAGGAGTTCCGGAATTTTGAATTTTGTTTCATTTCTTATGTATGGTATTGGCTCCTTGGTCATGCTTTTCCGGGCTTATGGCTAAGGGGGTAATACCTCGCATAAGTGGCGCCCAATATTTTAGTCGCGCCATTATGCTGTTACAGAGGCCATGCAGTTACGGTGCCGGATAGATATCCTATCCCGCACATTCACAATTTTTCTGTGAACCTTCACGGATGCACGATTTTTTCGAACGACGATTTGGTGCGTGCGTACCACAACATCCCCATTGCACAAGAAAAGGTGCACAAGACTGCCTTAATAGCACCCTTTGGTCTGTTTTAGTTTACTCGCATGCCATTTGGGTTAAGAAATGCAGCCCAGTGATTTCAAAGATTTATGAATGAAGTCACAAGAGACTTAGACTTCATTTATGTCTATCTAGACGATATACTTATCGCAAGTAAATCCGAGGATGAGCATCTCACTCACCTCGAAGTACTGTTGATAACGCCTTGATAACTTTGGGTTAACCATAAAGTTATCAAAATGCGTTTTTGGTGTCAGTGAGATCATGTTTTTGGGACATAGTATCGGCAAGGATTTGAATCCTTCCATCACCCGAACGAGTCCAAGCAATTAATGACCTCACATCACAACTCCAACAACAGTTAAACAAATTCAAAAATCTATAGGAATGATGAACTTTTATCACCGATTTATTCCTAAACTAGCACAGATGCTAGTGCCGATTAATGAACATTTAAGGGAACTCCTCAATTGTCCATCAACAACTAAAAATAAGGAACAACTTCCTTGGCCCGCAGAATGTCAACAAGCTACCTCGACGTGAGAGCCGCAGCAGTAATGCTGATTCATCCACTAGAGGATGCTAAATATAGCGTCACAACTGACGCTTCCGACTTTGCTATCGGAGCTGTGCTGGAACAATTTAACGGTCACAGATGGCAACCATTAGCTTTCTTTTCTAAGAAGCTATCATCTGCTGAACGAAATTATTCTGCATTCGATCGCGAACTACTCGCAATCTTTGCAGCAATAAAACATTTTCGGTACTTTGTTGAAGGAAGAAATTTTGTGGTCTACACTGACCACAAACCTTTAATACACGCCCTTCACACAAAAACCGAAAGATCTCCCCGTAAAACAAGACACCTGAGCCTAATTCCCCAGTTCACAACAGACATCAGTCTCTGGGAAACAAAACGTTGTCGCAGATTATTTATCTCGCTCATTAGCGGCCGACAACGTTGACACAATCACCTTCGATTTGCCACATCTGGCGAAAGCACAAGAAGGTGACAAAGCGTTACAACGACCCAAGAGCATCCCAGTAGTAGCTCAAAGGTAAAACTAATACTCACATCAATTCCTTTCACAACTCATGAAGTTTGGTGTGAGATTAGCACGGGTACATTACGCCCATATATACCTTCATCATTAAGAAAATTAGCATTCAATGCTGAACATAGCTTGTCGCATCCAGGCATACGCGCCACAAGGCAAGCTATCACTAAGAAATATTTTTGGCCAGCGATCAACAAAGACTGTAACAACTGGTCTAGGTCCTGTATAGGCTGCCAAAAATCTAAAGTTTTGAGACACACCAAATCTCCACATGAAGCTTTTAATTTACCGAATAATAGATTCGAACATATCCATATGGACATTTACTACGTTTATAAGCGGAGTTTCCCTCCGGATGGAAGTTTCGATCCGGAGTGAAACACCGCTTATAAACTGGGAGTGAAACTCCAGAACTTGGATTTTCGCTCCCGAAGAAAAAGCTGGAGTGAAACTTCGATCCCGGTTTATGTTGTGCTTATAAACGCTGACTGGGAGTGAGAATTTTTTCCAAGGGGGGAAAACTTAGTAAAGAAGAAGCTGGGTGTTTTATTTTGCTACAATAGTTTTTTTTCTTTATTTATTGATTTTTTAAATACATTGAATTAAACATTGGGTTTACAATTTGTCTTTGCTATGATTTTAAATTTGAGCTTGGAGCTGTCATTTCAAACCAGAAAGTATTTTGGATTTTCACTCCCATTGCTTATAAACGCATCAGGAGTTTTACTTTGGACTGAAGATCCGGGAGTGAAACTCCGCTTATAAACGTGGTAGTAGTTGGACCATTGCCCCCATCTCGAGGATGTTCATATTGTAACGGTCAGTTTTGCCTAAAAATCTACTTGACTAAAAATTACTGTGGGGAAGAAAATCGAGTAGTTGGTTGGGAAAAAAAAGGTAGGCGGGGAGAAAATGAAAAGAAAAAAAATGGGAGTTCGAATTTTGACGGAGGCAGAAATTTACTGCACAAGTTTTTGTTCGGAAAAATTTAAGATAAAATGAAAAAAAAATAGAGTTCGAATTTTGAACGTAGGGAGATTTGTCCGGAAAAAGTTGGTGTTCGGAAAAATTTAAGTTGAAATAAAAAACGAAAAAAAAACAGTTGGAATTTAGACGGCTGGATTCTGATTTTTCTGAGGGGTTAATAATATAAAAAAAAATCAGTTTTTGAAGAATATCTTTGGCTGGAAGACCAATACCTCCAGTATCCAGTCCATTGGAGGACAAAAACTACATTTTTGCTTCAAGTCAGCATTAATCAGGAATAGTTCGGTGCTGTGAAGCCGATGCGGTAATCCAAGCAAGTTTAGGCACCCCATTTGTAAAGGAGTTTGGAGAAGTACCGAAGCGGATACTACCACTACCAAAAAAAAAACTTGGTTCGTTTGGCCCATAGTTGAGGGAGCAGGATATGAAGGTTTTGGTGTTATTTTTGAGAAATTTTTAGCTAAGAAAGGTGCGGATTGGCGTTAAACTGGACCAACTGGTTATTTATTTTAAGGGTCAAGTCCCGGTGGTGTTAATACGCTTCGTTTGTCCGTCACCAAAAGTGTAGGAAAAAACGTGACAACCGTGAAGAGAACTGGCGGAAGGCATTGGAGAGAAGGTGTATGGCCATACAGGCGTAAAATCAGAAGACTAACAGGCGAAAGTTATATAAAATTGCTTGAATTTGGGTTAGATAGTTGCCGGGAAGTTAGAGGATAGGGATCGAGCTGCAGACCTTAGTATCTGGAGAGCGTCAGGTAATTAAGCCATAATCATAGTGCATCCACACCAGCTGGATCAGAAAAATACACACGAAAAACAACAAAAAATTTCCACTAAATAAAATTACAAAAAATTTTCTTTTTATTGCTTTAATTTTAAAAACACACAGAAAAATTTATTCATAAAATCTTAATTATAATAGTAGTTATTAATACCGTTGTAATATTTTTTTATAATTATTGGTGAATTTGTGTTGCTCCGTGTCGGATATTTGTTGTTCTTAATTGGTTTCGAGAAAGTGTTTTCTACTAATTGATTTCTTTGGATTGTAATCATTTGTACAAAGCGAGGAGTATTGGCCAATGCTGCGCGCTTTATGGTTATCTTGCAGACTCATGTGCACGTAATTCGTAGGTTGTTTTGAATTGTATTCGTTCACGGTCAATATTTGATTCATCAAATTGTGATTGTTAATGCTCCCATGTAATGTTTGGGATGATATTGTATTAGAGGATTATATTTATTAAAATGACCATGCATTAAATTTGTTTCTTGTGGAATGGGTGAGGTAGGGGGTCGTTCTTTTTCAGGGTGATGCGGCTCAGGCGATGACGGGAGGATGATGGACGGAGGTCAAAATTGCACTGGCCCAGGTAAGTGGTGAACCAACCGCGGTAAGCCCCGGCCACACACCCCACGACCCCTCCGGCGAGCTAGATAACTCCGTGTGGCCGGCGTAGGAGTTCCGGATTTTCTTTTCATTTCTTATGTATGGTATTGGCTCCTTGGTCATGCTTTTCCGGGCTTGTGGCTAAGGGGGTAATACCTCGCATAAGTGGCGCCCACTATTTTTATCGCGCCATTATGCTGTTACAATATAACCAACGGAGACCGATTTACGAGATGGCCGGAGGCATATCCAATGCGAGACATCTCTGCTACTACGGTGGCCAAACATTTTGTCACCGAGTATGTCCCTAGATTTGGCGCCCCACTTGAACTTACAACAGATCAAGGGTCGCAATTTGAATCAAAATTATTCAATGAAGTCACAAGACTTCTAGGTACACACAGAATACGTACTACCGCCTACCATCCGCAAGCGGGATGGTTGAGCGGTTCCATAGACAACTAAAAGCGGCCGTAATGGCAAGGGACAACACTACTCATTGGAGTGAAGATTTGCCCTTTGTCTTATTAGGTATTCGCTCGGCAATTAAAACCGATTTACAATACTCACCAGCAGAGCTTGTCTATGGACAGAATCTGAGGCTTCCCAATTCAATTTCCATCTCAACGGATGAGAACCCAATAGAGCACTCAGAATTTCTAACTCGTCTTCGTACACACATGAAAGGTCTGTCGGCGACACAGCCCCGACAGTCAGTTCAGAATGATGTGTACGTGCCGAACGCCTTAGAGAACGCGGAGTACTTTTTCATACGTAGCGATCGCGTCCGACGGCCTTTTGAAATACCATACGAAGGGCCATTCAAAGTAATCAAAAGAATACGTAAACATTTCGTCGTCAACATAAATGACACAAATAAGTCGATAACTATCGATCGACTGAAACCTGCATACGAGTGTGACCGAGACGGCGAAACAGCCACAGTACACTCGGTACACTTCATGTAACGCTACGCTGGGAGGGGAGTATGTAGGGACATCGTCATACTACTTCCGGTATAAGGTGATACGTTTCAGGAGGCTACGTAATGAAAAAAAAAATAAATAAAATCTAACGATTTGTCAATAAAAAATCTAGATATAAAATATATCGAGTTTTAAAAAGCCGTTTTTATTAGCGAAATTATTTTAAAGAGACAAAAACCAAAAGTTTATTAAATATAATGTAACTGTATGAAAAACTAAAATAAAGTATAAAGAGAAAGTGTAAATTATAAAATAAATATATAGAGTTAAGGTGCCTGTAAACGAGCAACTAAAAATGCACATTGCCGGAATATAATCTGAAAAATATGGCCCGGCAACATTTTTGAAAATGTGTAGCCGATACTATGGCCGGGCCACTTGTAGTCAGAAATGTTTTCGCAATGTTTTGGCCACAGTATTGCCCGAGAGTTTCACGCGTAGACGTATAGCAATGGCTGACAGGGAAAATGAACTTGTAAGTGCAGCATACGTAGTGCTTTCTTATTACAAAAAAAGAAGAGAAGAATATGGATTCGACCATACCTTAACAAAAGAGAGGCTCTTAATAATATTAGCAATGAGATAATTCTAGATAGTTACTTGTTCAAAAATTTCACTAGAATGTCGAAGGGAGATTTTGAACATTTAATACAGAAAATTGGGCCTAACATTGCAAAAAAAGACACAGTGATGAGAAGAGCAATACCCATTACTACAAGATTGGCAATCACCTTACGATTCTTGGCATCTGGGGACTCTTACAAGTCTTTAATGTACTTATTCAGAGTGTCTGACTGTTCAATTTCTCGCATTGTCCCAGAAGTATGTGAAGCTTTAATAAAAGGATTGAAAGAATTAATTAAAGTAAGTTTTTTTTTTTAACGATGTTATAATATATAAATGAAAGGATTATTCCAGAACTTGTAACGCAATTTCTTCATAACTAATATTATTATCATTGGTATCATATGACTTTTCCGATTGATTTGTTTTGTTGCCGTTTGATAATTGGTGAACTTTTGTCCACGGCAAAGTTAAGAAGTTTTCGGGAGTAGCATTTGTTGAGGGTGGAGAAAAGACGTCTGTAGATGTAGCAATTGAAGATTGGCCCAAATATCCAGAAAATGAAGGTTGGCAGGGACTCTCTTGCATGGATCTTGAAATTGGAGAGGTCAATCTCTTCGGCTCGCCGTTTAGCATCTTCATATCAGCTTCAAATAAAATTTTGCTGATACTAAACTCCACATGAGCGTGAGTGGACATATCATAAGTCATTAACTTATTAGCTACGTGTTCACCGAAAGCCGAAAATTCGCTTCTTTTCTTTCCACTAGCTTCATTTATAATGTTGACAGCCTTTTCAAATGTGGCACCTGCAATCTTTGCCCTTTTCTTTTTTAATGGAGAGTTGCTAGGGACTGCAAAATCTTCCGGCAAATAAGAGTCATTTGTATTCGATTTGGGATTTTCAACTTTGTCCTCCAAACTCGCTGCTTCCTGAAACAAATAACATACACATACACTAATATTATTATTCTAATTTTTTAGATGCCATCATCTGAACAAGAGTGGAAAGCAATTGCTAAGGAGTTTGAAGATCGTTGGAACTTTCCTCATTGTCTAGGCGCAATGGATGGAAAGCATATTGCAGTCGTGTGCCCACCTAATAGTGGAAGTAAATACTTCAACTACAAACAGTTTTTTAGTGTCGTATTATTTGCTGTGGTTGATGCAAGTTATAAATTTTTGTACGTCCATGTAGGATGTCAGGGTAGAATTTCTGACGGGGGAGTTTTTAGACATACAGCTTTTGGGAAATCTCTCTTGGATAGAGTGATTTGGGGTAACTGTGCGCAGTGGGTAAGTGTGCGCAGTCCTTATATCTCTCAAACGGAGAGGGGGAGGGGAGTTGTTTCTTTGGGTCGAATGGTGGCGCTCGAGTGCCCAACTAACAGCGACCTTTTACAGTAGCGTGCGGTTGAGTGATACTTTTTTTGGCATCAAAAATAGTATTCGGTGCTTAAATCCGTAGTTTTTTGTTCACTGGAAAACAGTGTAGCAGTGTAATTTATTAATTCCACGAAGGTGAGTTGTTTTTTCTTTGAATAATAACCTATTTACGCTACGTTTAGAAAAAAACCCTGAGGTTATATTTGTTTACAATTTATTTTATGAGTATCCATTTGCGATTTAGTGTTCTGCGGTAAGTGTGCGCGGGTAAGTGTGCGCATGCGCACACTTGCCCCTTGGTGTAATTTCCGTTCGTACGTTGTTTTATAGAGTAGAAGGATTTACTATACTTTACTTATTTTATTTTTCAGCGTTTAATCAACATGCCGCGAAATTACATAAGAAAAATACCTGAAAGTACACCGGTCACTGACGAGCAACTCTCTCGAGCCAAAGCACTCATTGATCGTGGGCAGAGAAAAAGAAGTGCTGCAAGTTCCATTGGTGTTAGTGAGTCGTGCCTGCGAAAACGACTAAAACTTAATAAAGCTGCGTCGTCAATGGGTCGGTTCAAGCCAACATCCAATACTGAGCAAGAATCAGAGTTTGTAACTCATTGCAAACAAATGGATGACAGATATTTTGGTCTAACCATTAATGATTTAAGGCGTTTAGCCTTTGAATATGCTGATGCTAATAATATCGATCATCGATTTGATAAAACATGCAAAATGGCGGGTCGTGACTGGGTGGAAGGTTTTTTGAAACGCCATCCTCATTTAGTTCTACGAGAGTCGACAGCCACAAGTTTGGCTAGAGCTATGGGGTTCAATAAACTTCAAGTGGAGCGTTTTTATAAAAACTTGAAAGAGTTGTACGAGAGGTATAAATTTAAACCAAATCGCATTTATAACGTCGACGAGACCGGAATAAATACCGTGCCTAAAAAAACTCCTAAAGTTATTACTACGAAAGGCAAGAAGGTAGTAGGTAAATTAGTGTCTGCAGAGCGTGGAGTCACAATAACAGCTATCTGCTGTATGAGTGCCAGTGGTCATTACATCCCGCCAGCATTGATTTATCCACGTAAGAGGCCCAAGGATGATTTATTGGATGGCGGTCCTCCACAAAGCATCTGCATGGTCTCGGATAGCGGTTTTGTGAATACAGAGCTGTTTATTAACTGGTTACATCATTTTAAAGATTTCAGCCATCCTTCGTCAGAAGATCCCGTATTGCTGCTTCTAGACAACCACTCATCTCATATTAGCTTAGAAGCTGTGACTCATGCTCGTCAACATAATATTGTGATGCTTACGCTGCCACCACATGGAAGTCACAAACTGCAGCCCCTGGACAGGTGCCTTTACAGTCCTTTGAAGGTAAAATATGCGGTAGAATGTGACAAGTTTATGTCACAAAACCCAGGAAGGGGCATTGGTCAATATCAAGTAGCTCGTTTATTTAATGAAGCTTACAAACAAGTAGCCACATTGGGAAATGCTGAATCTGGATTTAAGGTTACAGGAATATATCCATTCGATGACAACTTGTTTGATGAGACAGACTTTGCACCATCATTAGTTACAGACCAACTGCCTCAAAATAAAGGCAGTGAAATTCAAGAATCAACGAATCAAGTTTTGGGTGTGGATAAGTGTTCAGTCAACCAACTCCCCAATGATGAGACTCAGAACATTCAGTTGGCACAGCACGATTCTTCATATAATAATCATGATCAGCCAGTTATTGCGGAAAATAAGGAAACCCAATTTTCTGTCGTAGATACCGGACACGTGTCAGTTGCGATACTCTCACCTCTTCCTCAAATGAAAGGGAAAAGAAATACCAGAGGAAAATTTGCAATGAAATCTCAAGTTATCACTTCCAGTCCGTACAAAAATCAGTTGGAAAGAAAAAAGAAGTTGGAAGCAAACAAGAAGCCTCTCAAGTTCGCATTGGATTCAGAATCATTGAGGTCCAGAAACAAGGTATCTGCACCAAAAAGAGTAACAAAATCGTCTTGCAGGGAAAGAACTTCTTCAGCCTCCACCTCTAAACCAATAGAATACTTTTGTCCTCTGTGTAAGGAAAAATATACCGAACCAAACACTGAAGAATGGATTCAGTGTGTATATTGCAAATACTGGTGGCACGAGGATTGCACTGCATTTGAGAGAGGCATTTTTGTTTGTGATAATTGCACTGATGATTCCTAAATAAAGATTGTTTCTATTGCATTAGTAATAGAAACAAATATACCAATAGAATACAAGTAGGTATGTTGATTAAAAGAAATGTTTAAGTTTATTTTATTTGTTTTTGTGTAAAAATTATCATTACAAAACTATGTTTCAATAAAGAACCTTTATTCTTGTACATCGTGTTTATTTTGATTTTTACAAGGAATGCGTACACTTACCCCATGGGCGTGCGCACAGTTACCCGCATTGTGGGTCAAGTGAGCGCATTTCGATTTTATGTAATTAAAAGCTCACAGAAAAAAAACTATTAAGGTGGGTGGACCATGGAAGGCCACGCTCCTTTGAAGGCCAACTATCAAAAAGTCGTAGTTATTGACATGTAAACACATATTCCTTCGGCTGTACACTAAGATCCATCAAACTCAAGGCCACAGATGCGGCGGCGAGTCGCTCGCGCCGCTATTGTGGCAGCGCGATCTCACGCTTCGTAGACTTCGGTCGTCGACGTTACAATTGTTATTCGCGCGCACAGCAAAACGTAAGTTTTTAGTTAGATAACCTATTATTATTTCATATTTTTTTACTGTGAATTGTCGTATAAGGATATGTTTATGGTACTAAAGAAAAAAAAAATAGTTTTGCCTCGATTTAAGTTAAAATATTGGTAGTGTTCTCAGGAAAGCCGGTGGTTCCTTATAAGGCCAATCAAAAATTTGACAGTTGGCCTTGCTAGGGTACATGGGCCTTACAAAGAACATGTACAAACCATGAACATATATGAACAGTTACTTTTTAGTTATAAATACGTACCGTTACAGTTAAAACAATGTTTTATATTTATAATATAGACTTAGTCTGTAGTGTCTATTATTTTATTATAATTAATATAAGAAAGTCATTGATAATTTTTAGTTTGGCCTTCTTAGGAACATTTTGGCCTTACAAAGAACGGACCCATAAGAAGGCCATTTGAGGTAAAAAAAAAAGTTTTTAATTTCATTATAATACGCGTTGGCAAGTTATTTGATGTCAATATAATACTCATTACTACTGTTTTTAAATAATTTTCATTAATATATTCTTAGTTATACGATGGTGTTCAAGTAATGTTCGTTGAGTTTTTTATAAATGATAAAAATATATTGAGCATTTAATGCTTTGCTTAAATGAAAGAGCTTATTATGTAGTTTTAGTAAAAGCGAATATATTAATTGTTACAACTCTATTTTTAAGTTGAACGACTGATGTATAATATTGGCCTTGTTTGGAGCCGTGTTCCTTGCAAGGCCATTTGGAAGAGCTTAACAAAACTTCAGTTTAATGAATACTGATTAAAGCTAGGTTAAAAAAAAGTGATGTATTTGGTACACAATAAAACAAAGTATTATTTGATAATTTGTTTTTTTCATTTATCCAGTTAATAAACGAATAAAATGCGTTTACTCGTTAGAGTGGCCTTCCATGGTCCACCCACCTTAATATACCTATTCTTTTTTTTATTTAAATATAGAGGCTATTATATGGTTTATCTCACTTTTTGTGTAGTGGACCATTATTTATCAAAGTGCGCACACTTGACCCGAATGACTCTAATACTCTAAAATTGCCCATAGCGGAAACTCTACCTGGTAGAGAAAGTCTAAGCCCATACGTTTTTGTAGCTGATGATGCGTTTCCTTTAACAGAAAATATTTCTAAACCCTATACGACAGATATGAATAAAGGATCGCCTCAACGCGTTTATAATTATAGATTATCCGGAGCTCGAGGAATTGTTGAGAACGTGTTTGGTATATCAACTTCGGTTTTTCGCGTTTTACATACAACAATGGATATCAATCTTGAGCATGTGCAGAGGGTGGTTATGGCTTCTGCATATTTACATAATTTTTTGATAATGAGAAAAACATCTCAGCCCTTATATAACCCGCCAGGCAGTTTTGATATAGAAAATATCGATACAGGAATAGTAACACCAGCATCTTGGCGAATTGATGATGCAAGCCTAACTGCTCTGCAACGTACAGGAAGAAATACAACTGCAACAGCGAAAGAGGTTAGGGACGAGTTTATGAAGAACTTTATGACTGAACGTGGTAGAGTAGCTTGGCAAGATAGTTATCTAAATTGATGATGTTTTTGGATCGTTTTTTGTAAGATGTATATATAATAAATATAACGTTTACAATATAGATAACCTTTTTATACTTATATATAAAATATATAGTTATTATAACTTTTTACACTTACATCAATTTCGGTTATATTTTCGCTGTCAATTCCGGTATCTGGAGTATCTCGAGCGAGTAAAAACGATATAGCATCGTATGCCACCCAAGTGCTCCGCCTTCCTCCTGCACTACCACTTTTCTTTTTTCTTAATTCATTTTTTGCATAAGTACGCAAGCTCCTTAATTTTTTGTAAGCTTCATCACTGCTTATTTCAAAGTTTTTGGCTATTAAAGCCCAAGCATCTTTTTTAAGATTTCTGTCTTTATAGACAGACGACTCTACGTCCCATAATTCAGGATGCAACTGAATTTCATGAATAAAATGAATAGTTTTTTCATTGGTATTCATTATGGAATTCAAATTAATTTTGTAAACAAATAATAATGGGCGCTAGCAATAGACAAGATATTTTAAAAATGCGGCTAAGTAGGAAGCCAAGGAGTTGCATATATATGGCCAGCTATGTGAAATATTTTCGCTATTCGAGCGATATCAAAGGCAACATGCCGGCCAGTAGTTGCAATATGGCCAGTATCGTTGGGCTATACGGATATATTGCCGGCAAGTTTGAACATATTGATGGAAATAGTGCTGAATTTTCAGCAATTTCGTTCAGCCAGTATTTCCGGCCACACATTGCTGAAAAATGTTGCTCGTTTACAGGCACCTTTATAAACAAAATAAAGTACAACGTGATTTTTAAATAATAACAAAATATAATCGAATACCTAAACTTAGTACGGGAGAATAGGTTAAGGGTTATGAGTTTTCGGGGGGCGTTGAAGAAGGTGCCGATGAACCCTGCTTTGAGGTAGCATCTACAAGCTCAGATTCAGTGGTTGATAATGTAGTATTACATGGGCCTGTTTAGACGGTTCGCTTCCAGGAACATTCCTCACGAACTTTGATGATGAAGGGGGAATTGGGGATGATCACTTCCCCCTCATCCACAAAGTTCGTGAGGCACGCTCCTGGAAGCGCAGCGTCTAAACAGGCCCCATGGCAGCAGGCAGCCTGTACCCCCTCCGGCTGCTGGGCCGAGAAGACCTATGGGCACAGTAATATACTGCGATCTCTACCAAAGGAAATGGTATCAGGACCTATCGCAATGGTCGTAAATTTAAATTTCGGCAGTGACCTTAATATCCGGATCTCTACCAGGTATGGGAAGATTTTCAAAATGACAAGCACCATGACGTTGTCTTGTACACAGACGGATCTAAATCAGAATTGGGTGTAGGAGCTGGAGTGTTTTCCCCATCAATTTAACTTGCAAAAAAATTTATGCCTGCTTAATTTCACCAGCGTTTTCCAGGCAGAACTTCGGGAAATTTTGTCACGACTAGTTAGCAATGCAGTCAAATCCAATGCCAGAAGTTCCGAAAACAGAATTCAGTGCCTGAGCCATCCCCACATTGAATTTTGTGGAAAAGCCACGTTTAGCGAGCCACAGTGGCACATGCAATCGAACGAACTAAATAGCATAGAAGTTGTGGTCTTTCATCAGGGCTACGAGCGTTCACATACGTCTTTGATGACCGCTGAAACATTGGGAAATTCACTCGGAGAAATCTCTGCAAATCTCCCTCAGTGGAATTGAAGCCTTTGGAAAACTACCTGATCAGCTTTTCAGAAGGTCTACATCATCATCATCATTATCGCCACAGCCCACTGTGAGCCCTGACCTCTTCGTGCTCGGTCCTGTGTTTCTCTCTTCCAGCTCTCTTCCCAATGTGCCTGAAGCTGGTGACATATCCAGAAACATGCGTTGCATTCGATGACAGATAACATAAAAGTGTGTGTATTCAAATGAGACCTGACGGAATATTCCGTGAATGGAATGCATGCCACGCAAATGTCGATCTACTTTCAACTTTTACTGCACTGCCTCATTCGACATGGAACACATAATCCTACACAACAAACACATGCACTTAGTTTTTCGTGCTATGTGTGAAAGCCGGGTAGAAACGCAACCATGCGCAATTATATGTGTCAGAGGAAAGCCGGCGCATATAATGGAACCGCTGAATGCAATGCATGTACGCTTGGATATGTCACCAGCTTAAGTAAATTTTCATGTCGTCCTTATGTCGCTTCCTCGTGACCTTCTTCCCTCTGGCATTTACAGGATTTTTGGGGGCGCTTCTTCAGGCATTATCGAGTCGTCCATTGGTTAAATGAGGTGTTTAGGGGGAGAGGAGGTCGAGCCAAATCTCCCCTAATCTCAATGGGGGTCTCGGAAAATATTACGTAATTTTTTTCCTCACGAAACAGTGGAAAATTGCTAGAAAACTAGGTTAAATTACATAAGTGAAACATGTTTCTCCACTAAATTACCCCCATTCACTTGTAGGCTGCCGGTAGGCCAGGTTGACAGAGATGAGGACTTCCGGTATCCGCCTGAGAGGCCTTGGCATGCAGGTGACGTCATGATTCTCTACAGACACACAGGCGAAGAGAAATAGGTTAGCTTAGCAGCTTGTTAGTTCAAGTGCGAAAATGTTCATGGCCTCAACGAAAACTATAAAGGCACAAACAGATTGGTGACGCTAGTGTGGGTGGTTTTCACTCCTCGTTCGCGCCTTGCTTTCAGTTTCGAGTGGATACGGTTTGAATTCGTGGCGTAAATTCACTGCTTGAGACTGAATAGAAGTTCTGCGGTAGTAGCATGTAAGTTGTTCCAGTTGACCTCTTCAAGTGGTACAACATTTTTTTGTAGGCAGAGATCGAGAGAAATAACTTACCTGCTACCACCCCAGATCTTCAGGCACAAACTGACAACAAATGCCCACATACATCAAGACTTTTGTCAGTTTTCTTGGACTGCAGGCCGAACTGATTTCAAGGCGAAACTATCAGGCCTGCTGTCGACCTTGTGTTTGCTAAAGGGCCTTAAGGGGTTGCTCTGATTTTTGAGGCAAAAAATTGACTATTTTTGGATTTTTTTTTACAGAAAACCCTTATTATTTTTATATACAACATTTTTTCATAGTATTAGATAACTTTTAGAGATCACAAAAAAAATTTTAATTTTTTTTTTGCCGTCATAAATAAATATGTAGCACGCGCTGAAGTTGACACCTCAAAAATAACATGGAAAACGGTTCCATCGATAGCTCCGTCCCCATTGGTCAGAACCAGAAAAGTGAAAAACGGTTTTGTTAAAAATTATGTCCTTTAGTTCGCTTATGTCAACATTAGTAAAAATTGCATCAAAAAAAAAATTTAAGGACATTTTAGTGAAAAAACGTAAAAATGCAACTTTTCTGGCCCAAAATGGGAGGATAAAATACTAATAGTAAGATTTTGAAAAAAAATTTTACACAGGCGAACTCGACAACATCATTTTCGATAAATTGACATAAGTGGTAAGTCAATATATTAAATAGTTTCTTTTGAATCGCTGGAACCGTTTTGAAAAATGGCATTTTGAGAAAAACGCGTTTAAAGTTTTTTTACGTTTCACTGTAGCCGAACTAACCGAAATAATGTAAGTAAATTCAAACGTATGTTTGCGTTGCTATATACATATAGTGGCTGATGTTGTTATTTGCACGAATGCGTATGTATATTTTACATTCGTGTAAATAACAATAACATCAGGTACTATGTATATAAACTATAACAGTAGCACTACCACGCGCTGAACGTCCGACAGAAAATCAGTTTTTTTGCACTTACAATACTGCATATAACTTTTTAACGAAAAAAAATTTCGTACTAATATTTTAGGAACGTATTCTACACATATTAATAAATATAAAAAGGCAAAAAAAAAATTCGTTTTTTTTTTAAACCAAAAATCAGAGCAACCCCTTAAGATATGGCTAAATCCTACACAAATATTTTTATGCGAACGATAGAAAGTAGCATAGTAGTCCCTCAATTGTTTAACCGCCACAGGCCAGTCAAGCGCGAGTTATGTCGGCGGTTCTAAAAAGATCGCAGACAAACGAATCCGACACCCAACGTCCGGTAGTTGACAATTTTGAAGTCATGCTACATTAAAACCGAAGCTTCTCCTAAGTTCCAAGAAAAATATTAAGATTCAGCATGAGAACGAAATTCAGGAGTACGACAAGGATGCCTACTTTCGCCTTTGTCGGCGCTCTAGATAGTAGAACAGGCGGCATACAATGGGGTTTGCTAGACCGCCTTAAGGATCTCGACTACGCAGATGATATCTGTTTGCTGGCCCACAGACACCAGGACCTCAAAAACATGATTAAAAATTTGGCAACAGAAAGTAGTCCAGCAGGCTTAAGGCTAAATCCAACTAAAACTAAAGAAATGCGGATAAATGCAAACACCATTGAACGGACTGCGCTCAATAACCGTGACGTGGAACTGGTAAATAAATTCTGCTACCTCGCTATACCGCTAGCATTATTACCGAAAATGGTGGGGCAGAAGAAGATGTCAGTTCCAGAATAAATAAAGCACGAGGCGCATATGCATGCCTGTTCCGCATATGGAGATCAACGGAGATCTCAACTAACACCAAATTGCGGCTGTTCAACTCCAACGTGAAGGCAGTACTTTTGTATGGTTGCGAAACATGGAAAGTCACCCAATACATCACAGGGCGCCTACAAGTCTTCATCAACAGATGCCTGCGTCGTATCCTAAAAATCCGTTGGCAAGATAGAATTTAAAACGAAGAACTATGCGAAAACGAAAATCTAGCCAAACAGGCCCTTGACTGGAATCCGCAAGGATCCCGTCGAGTCGGAAGACCTAGAACAACGTGGAGGAGAACCCTACTAGCTGAAGCCGCAACAACTGGGGGATCCTGGTCGGAGCTGAGAACTGTCGCGCAAGACAGAGTCCGCTGGAGGGCAACTGTTTCCGCCCTATGTCCCATGAGGGATTAAAGGAGCGCAATGATGAATGATGATGAGAACGAAATAATAAATTCCTTCACATGCATTTTTGCTAACTTAGCTCTTTTAGATAAAGATGCATCTTGTATTAAGAAGATTTAGATAAAGTCCGTTCTTAATTAACTTTCAAACCGGTCTGTCTGTTGCGGTCGTCGCTGTAGTATTTTAATTATTCTTTTGGAAATAAATTTTAACTTACTTTTAAAAGTAAAGTGTTTTTTTTATTTAACTAAATAATTTTTGGGCTAAGAATAGCAAACAAAACTGGCGCAGTCGGTAGGATTGAGATCCGAAGATTCCGCAATTAAAAAGAAATTCCTCCCTTCAAGTGAAAAGTTTTTTTAATGAAAATATAAAATGAAAAGTGAATAAAAAACAAAAAGGAAGTGAAATAAAAAGAAGAAAGGTAAAAAAAAAATGTTTGAAAGCGGAAATTTTATTAAATAAAAAGGGTGAAATTTGCAAATTTTGTGCGACAAGATGACTAATGAAGCAAGTAGCACAGGAGCTGTGTTCAGATTATCCGCAGATGACATCATCAAGGATGCCCAAAGGATCCACGAATTTAGAGGAAATGACGAATATGCATTGACGTCATTTTTGAAGGAAGTGGACACCATTTTGCCTCTCCTGAATAGTTGCCCCCAGGCAAATCAATATGTTTACCAACGGATCATCATTAACAAAATCCAAG
The DNA here is from genome assembly GCA_949987705.1 of Thereva unica. Classification (NCBI taxonomy): domain Eukaryota; kingdom Metazoa; phylum Arthropoda; class Insecta; order Diptera; family Therevidae; genus Thereva; species Thereva unica. The sequence continues at coordinate 25,803,761 of OX465282.1, read as the reverse complement.
GAGCAGCTCTGGATGTTTTACGGACCTTAGGAACCGAAGCATTGTGGGAAGACATTAAAGGAGCTTTGATTACCAATTTCGGCGTTTGAGAAACTTATCATCAATTATACCAACAAGCTTTTTCAGCAAGAAGTAGTCAAGTAAGGGAATATTTTTTAATCTTAAAAAATGTACTAGCTAAGTTAAATGAAAAATATGAATACGATAGGGATAAACCAGCAGAATTTAATCCCAAGAATAATGAATTCATTATTTTACGTACTTTTATTAATAATATAGACGCAAATCTAGCCTCATTCGTTCTAAACAGAGACATAAAAATTTTTCGTGAAGCATTTAATCTATTAGAAAGCTTAGGTATGATTAGAGATAATGTTAGGGTTAATAACAATACGAATCAATATAGGAATAAAAATCAACAAAATTTAAGACATTTTAATAATATACTCTGGACAGAGATCTGGACAATTCCGACAAAATAATTATCAAAGACAACCAAACCAAATAAATAATAATTTTGGACATAGATCCGCACATCCACGAAATCATTATTACAATTCAGCCAATAATTTTAGTAGACAAAGTATACAAACAAAATCCTATCCAATGGAAGTAGACCATGTACAACACGAAACAAATTTCCTTAAATGCCTCGAAAATTTACTTACCAATAGTAGAAATATCAATAGATGATGATAAAATTAGGTGCCTTGTAGATTCAGGTTCAACCACTTCATTATTAGATGAAAAAAATTACCGCAGTATAAAAGATTATTTTTAAGGGAACCACATAGTTTTAGAACTTTAGATGACGAAATTTTCGTTAACAAGGAAATAATTACTAACTTGCCACTTGAATTTAAACAAGACGCATACATGAAATGGAAGCTGGCCAATATTTGGCCTAAACTAATTAATTTTCACTCTACTTAATACGAGATATCTTATAGTTCACTGTGAAGGGTTTAAAAGTGTAATAGTACAACTGAACTTCACCAAAGTATCAATCACAATCTTACAAATTTCATTAACACAAAAAAATATAAAATCCGAACAATCTGACTGACGTCGGCTTCTTTCAACAAGAAAAAAGAAAACGTTTAAATGAATTTTGCATGGCATCCTTAAATACAAAAAACACTCAAGAAAAAAGGAAGACATCAAACCCTATCCAACCCACTTTTGTAATAAGCTTGAAATGTCTGTTAACCATCCACCTCTCTCAATTCCCAGCATCTCAAAACAGAAAGGAAAACCAAAAAGAAAAAAATCGCTTCGTTCGTCAATCTTTCATTTTTGTCCTCGTCCTTTGTACCCTGTCATTGTGTCATTTTAAAGCGACCATTTACCCTACTTTGACATTTAAACAAACCACAATAGGAATAGCAGTCATCACAATTTTGTTGGGTTTGTATGTATATATAATATACATATAAATAAATAAAAAGCACACACACACACACACAAAAAGGATACAACCTAACAAAAAAGTATAAACGAAAGAAAAGATGAAGAATAAAAAGCGTGTAGATGGTAAAGAAAATCAAGGACGAAACTTTAAGAAAATCGTCAAGGAAGGAAGTCAGTCATCCACCTACAGCCCCCGCCATCTGTGATAAATAACATCCGGAAACCTGTAGGGTAAGTCCCTTTTAGACACGCCAAAGCAAGGGCGGCAGCCCCTAGAATAAAGGGATGCAAATATAACAATAAACTAAAACGGCAATCTGTAAGACATGATGGAAAGCGGAGTTTTATTTGTGGCTTGGAAAATGTTCGGCGGAGGATAGATAGTGGCATTGTCGGGGTGGTGGGTCGCGCGGTACAGAAAGGACGAAATTTGGAGAAAGAGAGGAGAACAGAAGAATCCAGGCAAAAATCGCTTTCACAGTAGGAAGGAAATAAGGAAAAAGGACGATAGACATCTTCAACTAGGCAACTTAGAGCGACGCCCCTGATTGTGTAGTATTTTTCTTTGTTGAATTTGTAAACGATATTTGAGTCCTGAATATCCTTGAATGAGAATCATCTATTCTTCTGCTTGAAACTGTTTATTTTCAAATGAATGAAAGGATATTGATGGGAACTAACAAAAAAAATTGCGTATCTTTTTTCTTCCTTCACAATAATTGTTTGCTCTCCAATTTCATTTATATTGTACAATTTGTATTCCTTACAAACACAGGCAGGATTAATTAGTTTTCCTTTAGTAGAAATCCTTAAAAAAATTTGTGTAAATAAATTGGATAAAAAGGATCAACTGATCACAAAAACTAATTCAACATTCATGAATCCTTTCATTTGTCAGAAAGCTTCTGTTAAATGCGAAGTAATACCAAATTACAGAATGCATATATAGCATCCAATCTTGCATCCTTCGTCCTGTCTCTAATTTACGTAAAAGCACCCACGGGGTTACGCATGGTAATCTCTCAAAGGTTGACGAGGTAACTTTCTGCCATGTTCTTTACTTTTTCATTTCTCTTTTCTCTCTCTCCTTTTTTCTGAGAAATTACTTAGTCTATGATCCTTTTCCCCTCAATATGTTTCTGTAGTCCCGCAGCTTTTTCCTATTATTTTCCTTCATGGCTGCACACGCAAGGATAAAGTTTTCTCTACCTTCGTTCTTTCGAACTTTTTGTCCCCCCCCCCCCACCTCCTCGCCGATTACATGCATTTTGAAACGAAACGAAATGAGTCAAACATGATAAAAAAAAAATTGTTTGTTCACTGGCTGTGGATTAGAGTGGCTCAGAGTAGTTTAAACTTAAGGATTCAAAGAACTATCGGAGAAGCACTATTAAAAGGTCCACGAGAAAAATCTCTGTTGTGCACAAATCTCAAAGGGCTTTTTTTTTACTCAAAGTATATTTTTTGCCTTCTTCTAGATTCCTTTTATATTCGACAAGAAACAAGGTTTATTCGGGATTAAATTGTCGTAGTGCAACCTGAGGTTTCATTCTAGTGGTTTTCATAGTTCTGAACAACAACAAAAACTATTTTCACTTTGTGCCAAAGCGATACAAAGGTTTGAAACGCATTTTGCTGAACTAGTTTTGATTTGTTGTTTCTATTATTACGTTAATAGAATAGAAGTGATTCTTTGACTTTTAGAACTAGAAAATATGTCGAACTGCATTAAGACGTCGGATGCAGTGTCGTTTGTTTTCTATATGGCACACATTTTCTTGAAAGTTATGTTGCAGGCAAATATGCAACAATGTTCGTTTTATTCCATTCTTTATCATTCATTTTATTGTACTTATGCATTGGATGTCAAATACACGTCTATTCCCTACTGCAATGGACGTATTGATTCAAGTATTGAGAGTAACCATCAAGCTTGGTGGTCATGCATCAATGGAATATGGGGAGTAACTAATATGATCATAAGCTCCAAACGATTAGCACTGAAACTTCTTCGGAAAAGGATAGGCCATTAAGTTTGGACTAGGAACAACACCCATCAAAATATACCAAACCAAAATGGGAATGCCATTGTGCCGTGCCCGGCACGACAATGGTTGGAATCCTACTGAGGCAAATGATCTCCCTTGGACACCTGTTGTCCTGATTGAGATGTTCTGTCACTAGGGATCTTCGCTTTCGTGCTTTACTTGTAGGACTTTTCGGACGAATTAAAAAAAAACCAACCGGGGGTCAAACGGTAGTAACGGCATCAGGAAGCTTTGGTGGCGCTGACACACCAAAGAGACAAGTCCTGAGAAACGCCATCTGCGATCTAGGGTCTTCACGACCTAAGACCAGGGCCGGCCCTAGCCTTTGTTGAGGGTGGAGCGAGATTGTCTTCCGGCGCCCTTTGTTCGACTCTTTAACTGCCATTTCCTATAAGGATTTCGATAGTGGTTTTACGGTCACAGTTCCGCCTATAGCGGTAGTAGAGGAAGTATGTTTTCTCAGAGTTGCTTCCGCGACGTTTCGCCAACAGCACCACCCTCTTTGGGGCTATTTGATTGTTTGTATTGCATAGTTGGGCATTAGGGTGGAGAGAGTCACCTTCTGGTTAAAAGAGGCTTCTCCTGCCATCAGCCCAAAATTGCATTGTTCACAATCCTGACAACGTCATCTCTGTGAATTTTATGCGGTGCAATTTGTGGAGTAATCTCCACTCCTACACCCTTGGGGTCTTCTTTTGGACCCCTATCCTTTCAACATAATGCCAGTGGGGTCTTCTGCTGCTGCCGGAAAATACCCGATTACAAAAAGGCTGCGCCGCAGCTTGTTCTTGTCTACAGCAACAAGGCTTGCTTCTTCCAAGGCTTAAAGCGGCCCCTACTGACCTGGGCTGTTCTGAGCCCTGAGCCAATTCGGTTACCGCCTCCAAAAACTTCCTTGCATGGTAACTAGTTGTTGTGTGATCAGAAGAGTCTCCGGATTGTTAGTCTCAAGCACGCCAATTTTGACACTTTCCGCTAAGGCTTTTCAAACCGTATGGCCAAAGCTCTTTTCGCCAGGTTATTATGCCCTAGAGAACATCCAGATGATCTAACCCTCTTTTTATTAAACGGTATCTCTTTCTTCCTCGGGGGCCACGCAGACCCTACCAGCCTCTACACGGAAGTAGCTTCCAGATATCGCATAAAACGTTTTCGGGCTGCGCCACCCCGTTCCTGAAAGCGGTCGTTTTTTCGAGTTGCCTCTCCGATTAAGTGCCCTTACTTCCGCAAGAGATCTAAGGATATCTCCCAGTGAAGTAGTGATCTTAACGCGCTCCATCCCTGGGTTTACGGGCTTAGACCGCCGTCCCTGCAGAAGAATCCCAAAAACTTTGCTTCACCAAATTCGACACCTTGAAGCATGGATCCTTGTAGGTCGTTCTTTTGGGAGCCCCAGAAATGTTTGGAGCCTTAAGAAGTGCTCAAAAGTTTTTTAAAGGTAATTTTATATTGATACCACGAGCTGGGCGAGAAAGGACGGTCGCCCATGGTAGAGCTCCATATCGCCAATGGAAGGCTAATTCAAACCGAAGTTCGCCTGGTATCCGCAGTCCATCGTTAGTAGTACATTGACGCGGTACCATTCATAACTTCAGCACGATTGCTTACACATTAGGATTGCGGTTTTTATCGAGTTTAAATCCGCCGTATTCAGTCTGCTCCATGGATCTCGAGCAGGAAGTGGCCTAAGGCCATGTACGATCGGTCTTGCAGTCAGTGCTCCCTGCTTGTGCCGTGTTCGAGTCATTTTGATAAGTACATAGACTTGGCTAGCTACAAACAACGCCCTCAAAAAGTGCCATCAAAATTTAATTTTTTGCTCGAAATTGTTTTTCGCATTCATTTTGGCGCCCTTTACCACCTGGCGCCTAGAGGGATCGCTCCACTCGCTCTACCCTAGGGTTGACGCTGCCTAAAACCTTCCGATATGGTAACGAATCCTACCTCCACCTCCACGAAGATGTTGACTTTAGATTGGGTTACCCCTGGATGCTCTTCTCTAAACAAGAGTAACTGACGGAGGAGGGTGAACGGGCAAGTGTTTCGCGCCTCAAAACAAAACAATTACCAGGCAGTCAGGCAGGCTGACAACCTTCCACCGTAAAAACTCAACCGTCACGAATCCTGGTGGCAGAAATTTGAAGAAATAGACCAGTAGGTAGATCCAGGATAAAGATGGAATGACTTTGTGACGGCTGACGCTGCAAGGAACCAGCAAACGAGAAATGCCCTAGAGGAGGCCAAGGGTCGATTTGGGCTGTAGTGACATTGGATGGATGGATGGACAGCCGACATCTGAATCTAGCTTTAACTAGGAAATAACCCGATACACAATACATACCTGCACAGGATCTTACTTAGAGGATACTAGAAGGTGTCTTTCTGTCTATTAGTATTATGGTTAATTTGATAGCAGTATCTCTCGCTGAAGGATTGCTATGTGTAATTGTGAATGTGTCGAACTCACGATGACATTTTTCCCATTGCAAAATCGATAACACTCCTGGATATTTTCTTTTCCAATGATCGGTCGGCGCCGCGCCAGTTTTCTCTTCCAATTAAGACGTTGAGGTCTCAATCACAATCTTGTTGTCATAAGGGGCCGTTTCATACGTTGTGTTCATGGTTTATAATAGAAAGAGCTCTTCATCGTGTCCGCTTACTCTTCAATCTCAGTAAGAGTGTTTATGATCGAAAGGGTGAAGAATTTCGTTCAAAATTGTATTGAACATAGTCATTTACTTATTCATATAGGCTGAGGATAGGCTGACCCAGCTACATATATCTCCGAGCATTAGGAACATCCGTCGTCGGTTAGTTATACAGGAAGCACCAGCGAAGAGATGATGGTACAATTTTGCAAGCAAGGCATTATCACTTTAACCCTAGGAGGTTCAACCAGGTCTTTGCAGACCTTTTGCATATAAACGTGCACATAACTTTTTTGTTTTGCGTATCAGCGAGGAATCCGTCCATGACTTCCTAGAAGTGGCTACGGCGAATACAATGAATCATACAGCTTATATGTTTGTGTTAAGGTTTATTCGTGTTAACAAACAGAATGGTTCATACGGTACAAGCCGATCTGTGCAGGCCTATGTATAGTGTGAATGGTTTAGCAGGCGATTGAAGTTGGTTTTGTCTTGCATGTGTGTAGAACGTGTAGGTATGTAGAAGGTACAGGTTGAATAGAGCGCAGGCAACTTTTGAAGTTTAAATACTGTTTGAAGTGTAAACATCGGAATTTATTTGGGTTTTTCCTACAAAAACAAAAGATAACTATTGATAAATTTTTATTTGTTATATATGATAATTGTGCCACATAATATTATTGTAAACAATTCGCTTTGTTTATTTTGCATGTTAGTGGAAAATTACGTAATTGTTTGTTCCTATTCAGTTCATTGTTGATACTATACTTTTTTATCAAGTTTTTTTATATATACATATAGAAACATGGCATCGGGATCTAGTATCGATGATGATATGATTTTGGACGTGGTGAACCCAGGGCCGGCGCGACCGTTTTTGGCGCCCTAGGCGAGGAGAATTATTAGCGCCCCTTGCTATGGACCACATTAAATACATTACACCTTTGACACAAAAATAAATTTCCTTTAACTTTGACACTAAAACAAATTTCCTTTAAGTAAGGGGTCGTCCATAAATTACGTGAGGCGTTTAGGGGAGGGAGGGGGTCGCGCCGAATCTCACCAAATCTCACGTTGGGGAGGGGGGGTCTCGGCAAATATCTCGTAATTATTTTTTTTAAAGAATCAGTGTAAAATGGCAACAAAACTGGGTTAAATTAAGTAAAACATGTTTCTCCACTAAAGACCCCCATTCACTTACAGGCCGCCGGTAGGCAGTGGCCTGTCAGACCAGGTCGACCGACACGACTAAGCTTGACTCAGTCTAACTGAGGGATGATACTTCAGGTATTCGTCTGACAGGCCGTGGCATGCAGATGAAATCATGATTCCCTACAGACACACAGGCGAAAACGACTGCTTAGCATAGCAGGTTATTAATTCAAAAATGCTCATGGCCTCAACGAAAGCTTCAAGGCGCCTTCAGTCTCACGCCGTTAACACCCGCAACCAAGCGCGAACGCGAGTATGGATGATTTTCACGCTTAGCTCGCGCTTTGCTTTCCGTTACGAGTGGATACGGCGTGAATTCTTGCCGACAATTCACGGCTCAATAGTGAATAGAAGCTCAGATCTTAAGGCCTGAACTGACGATAAATGCGATTTTTGTCAGCTTTCTTGAACTGTAGGCATTCTTGAACTTCAGACCATCCAGTTGGCGGCCGGTCAGTGTGCAGTTATGCTTAGCCTCAAGGCGAAAACTTTCAGGTCACGGCCTGCCGTCGAACTGTGTGTAAATTGGGGCTTTAAGATATGGGTAAATCCTACACAAAAAATTTACTCGATTGTTTAGCCTCCAACGACTAGCCAAATGCGCGACTCGTCGAATGCTGCAGAGTACGAGCCTAGTAACACTGAATCGCGAGAAGGCCATTATAATTTAGAACTACAAGAAGGCACACGCCGATCCTGATCGGAGCGTAATGAAATGCTTGTTGGATGAGTGCTCACGTTTTGGTAGTTGTGTGCCCACCACAAGCGGAAAAACAAGGGTGCAAGGGAGTCCGAATTATCAGTTATCTCAAATCAAATCTTGCTCCCAACAACCCCACCCCTATCCACTTAGGTGAACTTTTTACACGCCTTGCACTAGATTTAAATACGGTGGGCCTTTTCTGCAGTTCTATATTCAAAGGAAAGGCCAGCCTTACTGCGGTTACGGCCGTAAATACGTATTTTTAATGTAAAAAATTTGAAAAATCTCACGTGAGATTAGGGGGGGGGAGGGAGGGGGTCAAGAGAAATCTCACGATATCTCACCAAGGGGGGAGGGGGGGTTGAAAAATCGCAAAAATCACCTCACGTAATTTATGGACGACCCCTAACATGATAGTATCCGAATGTATTCATCGTTTTATTATCCTTAGAATTGAGACATCTATAGTACTTGAGAGTGCGGCGGTGACGAGCGCGCGCTCAACAGTCAACACAATTTTTTAAGAATTGTCCAAAAAAATAACTCGTAAATTATTGTATCTATTCACGAAGTGACCAGTAAAGAAAAAACTTGACCCAGTTTAATTATTTTTGGACCTCATAAATTCTATTTTATTACGCCTTCAAAATGGTTAAAAGAATCAGTAAATAAAAAATTTCCACTTTTCTCTGTTTCTCTTTTTTTGCTCTTCATAAATTTTGTTAAAAACTGAAAGCCGGAAATCTTGCGCCCCCCAAAAATCGGCGCCCTAGGCGACCGCCTAGTTCGCCTTAATGATGGCGCCGGCCCTGGTGAACCGCACCACAAGATATTAGAATATACCTAGTTTATAGCTACTCCAAAAATAATTCGAATTATGGATCATCCAAAATTTTTTTCCCTATAAACGAGGTAAATCGAATTATGGCTTAAACCGAAATTTTTCGGCTTAAGCCATAGTTATAAGAATGTATTTCTACCCGTTTATACGCTAATTCGAAATTTTGACGTAATTTTGAGTTAAGTCGATTTAATTTTTCTGCTATAAACTCGGTAATTGAGAAGAGAGGAGTCAAATGGAAGAAAGGTTAGTCGAATGGTTGGCCGGCGCTGATGGAGAGGCCGAGGGAATCGATCCATTCGAAGGCAACGAAGAGGCGAATCCTGGGGCCGGTTCGTGTATGGCGAACGACGATAATCGAACGAAAAGAAATTGAAGTCGAAAAATTTTGTCGACGAAAATTTTAGCGTTCGCATAGGTCGAAAGAAAATTGTTCGTGTCCTAATGCAAAAACTCGATAACCCAACAGCTTTCGAGTGCCTTTCGTCGGCTTCAGACGAAAATTTTCAATTTTTTCGACTTACGCGAACCCGAGACGAAAAAAAATTTTCGTTTTCGACATACACGAACCGGTCCCAGGGGCGAGTTCGTGTATGGCGAACGACGATAGTCGGTCGAAAAAAATTTGAAGTCGAAAAATTTTGTCGACAAAAATTTTAGCGTTCGCGTAGATCGAAAGAAAAATTTTCGTGCCCTCGAAAGAAACCACAATATTCAAATACGAAAAATGTTACAATAACCGCTGTAAAAAGATACAACTTTATGAACAAACTGTCAATAGCTCAAGTATTATTGTTGTTCTTTTGAATAAACAAGCAGTGTTTTTTTAAAATTACATCTTGTTTTGTGTTGTGTTGTGATTGAATAAAATAAAAATTCACATCAAAGATTCGTGGTTAACTAAGCTGCAAGGCTCGGATCATTAAGGGACCCTTATAGGGTACACTAGCCTTTGCTAGTTAACAATGAACAACAACAACAATAAAATAAAAATAAAAACATTTCTGCGAAGAATACATTTTTTGAGTTTGTAAACAAAAAATAAATCTTTGGTAAATCTTGTTTTGTGTTGATGGAATAAAATAATATAAAAAATATTTTTGTAAAGAATACATTTTTTGAATGGAACTTTTTTTTTAAATCTTGTGCTTGTGCTATTAAGATTTACAATTTTAAAAAATTATTACCATATGAAATTTATAAAAGTTTAACTTAATATTAGAAAATTATTACTCATAATAATGCAAGAACTCGATAACCCAAGACCTTTCGACTGCCTTTCGTCGACTTCAAACGAAAATTTTCAATTTTTTCGACCTACGCGAACCCGAGACGAAAAAAATTTTTCGTTTTCGCCATACACGAATCGGCCCCTGATTATGCGCCACCGTTAGAAGATGCGGCATCCGATGCTGAGACAGAAATCGTTATAGAAACCGAAAGCCCATATGACGATGACGAGGATTTAGAAGATTTTTTTGAAGCCGCTGCAACTCCCACTGAAGCTCTTGAAGCCGTCGATTTGAACGAGGAGGAAGCTTCGGCAAGCTCAATTATAAAATACCGCAAAGGCTCGGCTCCAGGGATTATGTGAAACCCGATTTCAATATTTAAATCATTAATAACACCCGAGATCTATCTATCTATCTATGTGCCCCTTAATCCCTCGTGGGACATAGGGCGGAAACAGTTGCCCTCCAGCGGACTCTGTTTTGCGCGACAGCTCTTAGCTCTGACCAGGATCTCCCAGTAGTTGCGGCCTCTGCTAGTAGGGTTCTCCTCCACGTTGTTCTAGGTCTTCCAACTCGACGGGATCCTTGCGGGTTCCAGTCAAGGGCCTGTTTGGCTAGATTTTCGTTATCGCGTCGCAAGGTGTGGCCAACCCAATTCCATTTCCTTCGCCTGATTTGGTCGTCTATCCTTTCTTGGCCGGCACGGCGCCATAGCTCTTCATTTGAAATTCTATCTTGCCAGCGGATTTTTAGGATACGACGTAGGCATCTGTTTATGAAGACTTGTAGGCGCCCTGTGATGAATTGGGTGACTTTCCATGTTTCGCAACCGTATAAAAGAACTGCCTTAACGTTGGAGTTGAACAGCCGCAATTTGGTGTTGGTTGAGATCTCCGTTGATCTCCATATGCGGAACAAGCATGCATATGCGCTTCGTGCTTTATTTATTCTGGAACTGACATCTTCTTCTGCACCGCCATTTTCGGTAATAATACTACCGAGGTAGCAGAATTTATCTACCAGTTCCACGTCACGGTTATTCAGCGCAGTTCGTTCAAGTGTGTTTGCATTTATCCGCATTTCTTTGGTTTTATTCGGATTCAGCCTTAAGCCTGCTAGACTACTTTCTGTTGCCAAATTGTTTAACATGTTTTTTAGCTCCTGATGTCTGTGGGCCAGCAAACAGATATCATCTGCGTAGTCGAGGTCCTTAAGGCGATCTAGCAAACCCCACTGTATGCCGCCTGTTCTACTATCTAGAGCGCCAACAAGAATGTCATTTATTACTATAAGAAATAGTAATGGGGATAGTAAGTATCCTTGTCGTACTCCTGAACTCACCTCAAAGCTGTCGGATAATTTTCCGTTATGGAGAACTCTGCATTTGGAATTGTTATATAGGGCTTTTATCAATTCTATTATTTTATCAGGCAGTCCACGTCGCCGTAGTGCCTGCCATATAAAGCTCCTATTAACCGAGTCGAACGCTTTCTCATAATCTACGAAAGCAAGGTAAAGGGGGGATCGGAATTCAGTAGACTGTTCCACTATTATTCTTAAGGTGTTGATGTGATCTATACATGAACGGCCCTTCCTGAATCCGGCCTGCTGCCTTCTAAGCGTTTGATCTACTGCCTCTCTTATTCTTGATAGTATAGTGTGGGACAAGATTTTACCCACAGTAGATAATAGACAGATGCCTCTCCAGTTGTCGCATATTGTTAGATCCCCCTTTTTGGGTATTTTGACTATGATACCTTCCGTCCAATCCTCCGGAAAGGTACAGGTGTTCCATGCTAATTCGAGGATTGGCTGAAGCGCATCTGCTATGAGGCTTGAGTCGGCTTTCAACAATTCTGGCGGGATGCCATCTTTTCCAGCTGCTTTACCATTGGCCATCGCATGAATTGCGGTTACTATTTCTGTCTTGGATGGGGCCCGGGTGTTGATTCTTATGGGCTGTGCATTGTTGCTGTTTTCCTGAGGTTCCTGTGTGAGTGAGCCATTCAGGGCGGCGAAGAAATAATCTCTCCATCTTTGGAGCTGCTCCTCGTCGCTGCACAGCAGCCTTCCATCCGCACTCTTAACGGCATGCTTTTTAGTAGAGTGCTTTCCCGAGAGCTGTTTAGTAATTTGGTACAGCACTTTACTGTTGCCTGTGTTTGCCGCGTTTTCCGCTTTTTCTGCGAGCTCATTTATCTGCTGCCTTTTATCACGTCGGACACTTCTCTTAACCTCCCGATGTAATTGGGAGTATTCCCGTTCAAGTTGGTGACGTCTATCCGGGTCGCTTGTAGAGTTTATGTTATTTTTGAGGGCCCTCCTGCGTTCTATTTTTTGCCAGGTGCTGTCCGAGATCCAATGTTGCATGTTTCTCTGGACATAACCGATACTCGTTTCCGCAGCCGTCAATATAGCGCCCTTTGTTGTACTCCACAGGTCTTCAATATTTGTGTCTTCAGAAACGGTTTGCTGGTTTAATATTTGCTGCAGGTTTCCAGCAAATTCTCGCTTTTTAGCGCTCTCCCGCAAGAGGTCAACGTTAAACCGTCTACGGTTTATAGATTCACGTTGAAAGTTTCTGATTGCAGCGATTCTAAGGCGAATAGTTGCTACTACCAAATGGTGGTCGCTTCCAGTATCCGCTCCCCTGAAGCTCCTGACATCTTCCAGAATGGTTCTCCATCTGCGGCTGACGGCCACATGATCTATCTGATTTCTCGTTCTACCATCGGGCGATACCCAGGTCTCTTTGTGTATCTTCTTGTGACAAAAGTAAGTTCCACCTACCATAAGTTGATGGGAAGAACAAAAGTCAACGAAAAGCTCACCATTGTTATTGGTAACTTGGCTTAGGCCTTGTTTTCCAATTGTTTGTTCAAGACCGGTGTTGTCGTGACCGATTTGTGCATTTAAGTCACCCATTAATACAATGATGTCTCCCCTTGGAATAGAGCGAAAAACCTCATTCAGTCGCATGTAGAACTCGTCTTTGATGTCATCTTCTGCGTCTTCGGTTGGAGCATAGCATTGAACTACCGTAGTACTTCTTAGCCTGGTACGTAGGCGCACGGTAATAATCCTCTCAGAAACTGGTGACCAGCTAATGAGGCTAGCCCTGGCTTCTTTGGTGAGTATTACGCCAACACCACTCCTACGGCTTTCAGTTTCATTTCTCCCAGAATATAAGAAGGACTCGCCATTTGGGCAGATATGTTCCCCCGCATCGGGCCATCTGGTCTCGCTCAGTCCCATGATCTTGATTTTATATCGATTCATCTCGTTGAGGACTTCATCCAGCCGTCCCTCAGCAAGCATTGTTCTCACATTCCATGATCCGATTCGTGTCCTTGTTCGAAAAGCAAAGGTCGTCGTCGTGTTGTCCATCCGGTTCCGAGGCACTGTTTGCCGATTCGTAGCAATAGTGTTTTTTATGGGAGCGGGTTGCTAACCCTCAGCCCAACCGACTTATCACCCGAGATGGTGAGTATAATTGTGCGTGAAACGCACCGGAAGGCCCAGGAGCTATGCCGTCTATGGTGTGCCAAGAATCCTGACCAGACTGCGCGAACGTGGACCAAACCTGTAACCGAAAATGAAATAAGCGCATTTTTTGGCTTAACTATGTATATTCGGGTCAAACAGTCAGCCTGCTCATGAGTTGTGGGGCAAGAACGGAAACCCTATCTACAGGGCGACGATGTTTGCACACCGATATAAAGCTATTCTACAATATATTCGATTGGATAACAGCAACACGAGACCCGCTCGACTATTAGAAAGGAAATCGGCCGCCATCGACGACGTATAGAACATGCTCATTTAGAACTTGGAGCGTCTCTATGTTCCGGGTGCCCAGATAACTATTGATGAGCAATTATTCCCGTACCGAGGCCGCACGCGCTTTACCCAGTATAAAACCAGCTAAATACGAGATAAAAATCTGGTGGATGTGTGATGCCAATTCCAATTACCCACTGAAAGGAATAATATATGTTGGAAAATAGCCCAATTTAGCCCGTGCAGTAAATCAAGGCGAGAAAATTGTTCTGAAATTGGTCGAAAAATACGCCGGATCTGGACGAACAGTATATGCGGATAATTTCGTCTTGTCTTTTGAATTAGCCACGGTTTTGATGGCAAAACGGTTGGCATATGTAGGCACTATGCACCAAAATAAAGTCTGCATACCGAAGGAGATGCTGGATCTAAAGCGAGATGTATACAGCACCGTTTTCGGTTAGCATAATAATAACACTATGCTCATACATGCCAAAAAAGAAAAAAATTGTGGTTCTCATCTCGACTGAACATTACAATTGCAGCCATCGCAGAAGCCACATCAAATTCTGGACTACATACAATATGTATAATTTCGGAGTGGACACCATGGATCAGATGGTCGGCGGTTACACGTGCAAACGGGGAGCAAATCGATGGCCGGTAGCTTTGTGCTACAACATATTGGACGTAACAGGATTGGCTGCATTTTTCATTCATGACAAATTGGGGCATGTCAAGAGGAATGACCGAAGACGTGTCTTTCTTATGGAATTGGCAGAACAGCTGGTGGTCCCTCACATAGAGCAGAGAGCAAAGAATCCCATAGTACGAGGCACTCAACACGTCAACCAGGCAATGGCGTTATTCGGTGTAGGGGTAAGCATTTCATTTATTCATTCATTCAATTCAAATGCAAAAATCAATTGTTCAACGTTTTTTTGCAGAGAGCTACAGGCCTCCCGATATATGATCAACCAGCCCATACCGTTTCCTTTGCAACTCGACTCGACCATCGTGCTCACTATGCTATAAATCGAATAAAAATCAGCGAAAAACTCGATTCCATTGCATGTATTGCGTAAAACCGGTGTGCCAACAGCATTCCCATGCCAGGTACGCGTGCCTTGAATGCCGTGTCTAACCTTTATTTTCTTACTAAATTGTTACCTAGAATATATAAAAGTATATGTTTATTGTTCATCTTGTCTTTTTCCTAGCAACACATTTAAACAGACTTTTATGACACCTGCCTATGTATTCCCATAAAAATCCCTTATAGGTCTGCGCAGACCTAGTTGTACCAGTTAGCGCTAAAAAATCCCTGAACCTTGTAAGGTTAAACAGGGCGGAACGTAGGCTGTTGGTTAAATCTCTGATAGACATATAGGACTGCGGTACCAACTTCCCAGTAGGGAATGGAAGTACTTCAAAAAGTATTTCTAGAAGTACTTCTGCAGAAGCAGTTCAGTACTTCCACCCAGTACAAAAAAGACATTACATTAACACGGCGATGGCCTAGGCCGGGAAGTACTTCTTTTTTCCCTTCCTTAGAATGTGTTGAAGAAATACTTACTCGACATTTCATTTAGAAGTACTTCCACCCAGTACAAAAAAGACATTACATTAACACGGCGATGGCGGGAAGTACTTCCTTTTCTCCTTCCATAGAATGGGTTTTGGAAGTACTTATTCAACATTTACTATAAATAAGGTGATTCTATTGTATATTTTTGTAATGAGTTCCTTTTGTCCTCATGGTTTCCACGCCTATTTGTTGGCCCTCAATAAAACTTTTGTATACCTATGCTGATGCTGCCAATTTTGCTAATCACTTCTTGTGATTTACATATTCCAATAATTTTTGTTATTCACTAGTCGGATGGGGTTTTCCCTTATACTAGTCCAGTCAAAATAGACGGAAAGAGTTCAAATTGTTGATAACTCTGAATTTGCTGAAAAATGGCAGAGCCCTTAAAAAATATCATTATAAAAACTGATATGTTTACCTTTTGATCTTGAATAAAAATATTTCAAACTGGACATTTTATTTATAATGATGTTTTTAAGGGCTCATCCAATTTTCAGCAACTTCCGAATTAACTGGCAGTAAAATATCTATTTTGACTGGACTATGAATTTATACATTGATTAACAACACGTTCTGCTTTTTAGACGTAAAACGACGTGACTGAGATGATTTAATAAAGAAAACGACCAGCTACGAAGTTTTTGAAGGTGCTTTTTGCGTCAAATCAAACCCATGGTCACCAAACCCATTCTTCTCTGCATTACTAAGAAGTACTTACAGAAGTAGGTACTTCTTTGGTAGTTAAGAAAACACTAAATAAAGAAGTACTTCCAAATCTACTTCCCAGGGTAAGTACTTGCGATTTTCCCTACTGGGTTCACAATGTAGAACGCCTCCAGGAGATAAAATGCCGACTGTGCATGGAAAGGGACGAGTATTCTTCTTCGTGAATGTCTGTTTTGATATGGCTTAGAAAAAGAACGTATATCAGAGACTTTCTGAGTCCCGCTCAAGCTCGGTCTTCTTCAATTATTAAAGAACGTCTTACCTTCATCCGGACAGCTGATGGTTTTTTTTTCTGTGTTCACAATATGCCTTGGACCCATATTCACGTAATAATAAAGTTTGGCATATTTGTATCAATTTACAAGGATATAAGCAACCATTAGGTTTTCCTGTTCATAATGCAACTTCATTCCACTACTCACTCATACTTTATGTTAGATGACCCGACTTTTATATTAGGTGGTATTCTCGTTGGCGAGTGACGTGACTACGAGGAACGTGATGGAATGAAACTGACGATACCTAAAAACGTATCGAGGAAAATGTCACTTCACACGCTACCTTGCGACAATTAAATGCGAATTTTGTCGATTTACTTGCCAAAAGACTGTTAGATTGACAATGAGAATACCAATTTAAGGTCAAAGTGACACATCTGTCACGCCACTCGACAACGAGAATAAGGCTGATTATTCAACAGGTAAGAATCTTTGTTAATTCACATCTAACTTATGTAAAAGCCATAATTCAGAGCTTTAAGTAGGAAACCTACATGATTCATGTAAAACTACATTTTCTCTATTTCTCTAAAAACACATTTTTTACATAAGGCAAAAGTTTTAAACATTTGTCAGATCCATGAACCCTATCCGAAAAATGGTCCGTCTCCCTCTAGCTGCCCGCCTAATAAATATCATATCATCATCATCATGACTGCGTTGATGCTCCTTGTTACTTGTATGCCCTTTGACAGGACCCAAGAGATCTCTTCGTAGTTAACCTAATTTAGAAAAATCGCCGCAGGTCCTGCGAAAGATTCCTGCCCGTCTACCAGAGCTGAAATATTTCTCCTGTTTTGTCTATCATTGTGAGTGTAGCCGGAATCAGGAACGGGGTTTTTTGGAAGTTGCCAGCTTTTATTTACCCTGTATTTTTTCTCTGTGCCATTTTTTCTCCTTCCGTAGGACTGGCGGAAAGTGTCCTTGTCATTTTGTCGGTTTGGTGCAAAAAAAAGTCCTGTGCCTGTGCGCTTCTGTGTAGATTTTGCGTGCAGCAAATACAAAGCACCGTAACCGAAATGGATACCAGTTTTATGATATGTCTGCAGGGGGATTTTGGCTCGTAAAAAGGGATATGACTGACGTTTGGACATTGGCCTTCCTCCGTTCTAATCCTGATGTTTTATCATTAAATGAAATTTTCTGCTGCATGAACAGATCCTGCTCTCTCTCTCTCTCGCACTTTTTATCTCCTCTAGTTATTATGACATGGATTCGAAAGGATACAAATGCAGATGGGCGCTGGTATCCTTCTGGAAAATTTATTATCGAACTTAAATTAGTGCCTTGTTTCAGTTGAAGAACTTTTTAAGCTGGGATTTTCGTTGCCAGGTGATCCCACAAGGATTCAATTTAATTAATGGCTTTATAATAGAAACGGATTAACGATTTGCGGATAGACATCCAAGAACGATATTTCAGTACCTTGCAATGAATGAAAGTTATTGTTGCTGCTGTTACGAGCAACTCCGGTTCAGATTGTCTTCTTAGTAATCAGCCGATACATGTGTATAATGAAGTTGAGAAATGTGTAGTTACAATTTTCGTGGAACTATATTTAACGTAAGCGTATTGCTGAAACAATATGCTTTCTATGGAAACACTAATATTAGATTTGATGTAATTTTAGATTCAGCTTTTGGCAAACTAGAAATTAACCTTCGGTGTTATGAAACAATGGGGCTTATCGCGAGAGTCTATTCCGTATAGACTTAAAGTCGAATAGACTTAAAGTCTATAGTTGGTAACACGAAAGTCTACTACAATAGAAATATTTCTACAATATCGAACCGTCAAATCTATTACAAATATTTACATGACTTGAAGCTCTGAATAGAGAAGACGAGGAAGAGCAATTTATTAAGCACGGGGAAGCATTTTGGCAACACTAATAAATAGCATTCTTTACGTATTTGTGTCGATCCCGGTCAGTGGCTGTGTTATATTCATTCAAAAACCGGGAGGGTTATCGTTTCTCAGCAACCATCTCGGTGAAAACGCTTCACTTGGCTAAATGTTTGAAGCAGACCCTTCGCAAAACCTGAACAAATTTCACTACGCCTATGTCCGGGATCGACAATGTATTTTGTTGTTGTGGGGTAAAGTGAATGTATTTTGTTGTTGTGGTTAAAGTGGAGGGAGAGAATTGGAGAGAAAATTTCTTGATCCCAAGTGCTTCCCTCAAATCCGTGTACATGTACGCTATTTTCGGTTCCTTATCTTCTCTATTCAAAGACTTGAAGTTTCTACAAATTTTTATATGTCTATTGTTGCTTTGTTACTGCGCTGTGTTATTTATTTTCATAAAAATGGAAAATAAAGACATTAGGTAAGTAATATAAAATGTTTTAATATATTTTGGAGAATATAATATAAATTTTAAGAAATAAATTGATTTTTTAATTTTTAGGAAAAAAAATTTCAGTAGCAAGCAACAATTGGAAAAACTGGTTGTCCTAATGGAAGACAATCCCTTAATAGCGAAGGGAATGTGCAGGAAAAGTGAGGCTGACGTAATGTGGGCACAATTTACAAAAGAATTAAATGTTTTGGGACCTCCAGTAAAAACACCGGAGAAATGGGCAAAGGTAAATACAAAGGTGTTTACAAATATTTAGAACCATATTTAACATTTAATTTATTTAAGGTGTGGGTAAATCTTAAAGCCAAGTTAAAAAAAAAAATTGCTGCAAAATCAGAAGGAAATTCGAAGCACTGGCGGTGGACCGAACAAGTTATTCACTTTAAATCCTTTGGAAGAAAGGATTTCAGAATTTCTAAAATTAAATACATGTGTCGATCCTCCTGGTCGTGAACAAGGGCTTGATATTTGTACAGATCCAAATATTGAAGTTGTACATATCGAGACCTGTCGACAGTTGGACGAAAATCCTGTTGACGACTCTACACCAATTGTATAAGAACAACCATCCACAAGCAAGAGTGGCTCATCAAAAAGTTATAAAAATAGTACAAGCATAATGGAAAACAGAGTTAAACTACTTGAAAATCACAGTAGTGAATTTAAAGCGTTACGGGAAGATATTTCTGAAATGAAGCAATATTTAAAAGGTACATATGAATACACCAAAAAAATTTATTATTTTAAAAAGGATAAACACAAAGATATTATTAGTTTAAAAAAAGAAAAGTTAAAGGTGTACAAAACTGTCCAGGAAAACAAACACAATGATAGACAGATTAAGCTGAAACTGAAGATGGAAATACTGGAGCTTCAAAAACAAGGAGCAAATTTTTAAATTTTTTTCCCATTAGGAATAAAGCGTTTAGTTTGTAAGATGCCATGAAGGCTGTTTAATATCACATCACATAATAATGTGATATGCCATGAAGGCTGTTTATTATGTGATATGCCATGAAGGCTGTTTTATTTTTAACCATTTTTATTATTTTGAAACAAATATTTATTTTTTTTGCTATTAGCAATAGACTGTATAGTTTGTAAGATGCCGTGAAGGCTGTTTATATGTGATATACCATGAAGGCTGCTTTATTTTTAACCATTTTTGTATTTTTGATAAAAAATAAAAATATATTTCCATAATTAAATAAAATTATCTTTTATTGGGTATAACTTATAATATTGTATTTAATAGCTGGTTTCTAACATTTTCCGCAGCATTTCTGTTATCATTGGCCCTGATCACGAGAGTCGATCCGATCGACTCTCGACTTGATAATCGACTGAGAGACGAAAATTGCGATCGCGAGAGTCGTTTACAGTCGATTCGTTCGTCTCATCCAGTCGATAACTTTTCAATACTCGTCTCCCAGTTTGTTTTCGGAGCTATGACATATTCTTTGCTTCACGGTATACAGAAACAAGGTAGTGTAAAAGAGACTTGACAGCTCCGATTTTCACTTTGGCTGATGACGTCAGAGGGTGATTGGAAGTGAATTGTTTATCATAACAAAAATTTGGTGATAAATTAATATTGAAAATTGATTTTTTTTTAAATTGAAGTGATTCAAATGGCAAATAACATTTCTCTTTTACACTACCTTGTTTCTGTATACCGTGCTTTGCTTTTTGTTTGAGTGCCGTTATTCTTTTGTTCGGATCTCATGGTGGCGGAAGGAAAATTTAGTTAAAAAAATGTAAGTACATAGATTATCCATTTTATTTTTTTGGAAGAAATTTTTCTTATTATATTTATTTCCTTTTCTTGTGTGTTTAACAATTTCTTAGGAATAAAATTACAAACAAGCGGCAAATGAATAAATTAGTAAGTTTTATGGAGAAAAATAAAGATTTCTCCAAAGGATTAATAAAATCCTTCCTAGGAGACGAGAAATGGAAAGAAATATCAGCCGAACTGAATAGTTTAGGGCCACCAATTCGAGATGAAGCAGGATGGTTTAAAGTAAGGATATCTTTCCGTAATAATTTAAAATTTTCAATAAAATGTTCGTACGATTATTTATTTGTAGGTATGGACAGATTTAAAATACAAAACTAAACGCAAGCTAACCCAGAATAAAATATCTATGAAAGCTACAGGTGGTGGTCCCAATAAAACCATCGCATTAACAGAATTTGAAGAGGCGGTAAGTCAAATTTTAGATTTTGATGTTGTTATAAATCCACCGGGTAAAGAAATGGGATGCCACACTCATATTAACAATAGCGAAAATTTGTTCAGCTCTTCAGAGATAAACAGTTCTGCATTACATGAAAACACAGAAGAGAGTATCCCTTGTGCTCAACCAAGACAACCAAAACGCAAACTTGCCGAAACTAAAGAGTTGTTTGAGAAGCAAATTTTATTACAAGAACGTGGCGTTAAGAACCAGGAAAATAATATGAAAGAGTTATTACAGATAGGTAAGAAGATTTATTATGAACTAAAAGACGCAGCCAAAACGAAAAGGGAATTATTAAAATTAAAACAAAATAAGTTTGAACACAAGAAAAATACAGACGCCAAAAAAATGAAATTGTCAGAAGAAAAGTTAGAAATTAAGAAACAAATCTTAGAGATTAAACGAAATGAACTAGTATTAAAAGATGCAATGTAAACATATTGTAGCATGAAAATTTATTATTTTTGTTCATAGTTGTTAAGTTTGCAATGAATTTATTTTCTTTTCCTTTAATTAACCTGAGTTTATTTAATTTAAAATGAATTGATCTCTTTTTTTGTGTTAATAAATACTTATAAAAATGATATATTTTATTTCACCTTTTATTTAACACAAACATTGAAATATTTTTACATTAAAGATGAACAGATTCGCTCCCTATTTCTTGTAGCTTCCTCTGCAAATAAATCGCTCGAATATATCCCTTGTTTCTTTAAAGATAGTGGAGAATGTTGACTGTCCCATATTTGCATTAATGTCGTTACTAATTCCTCGCTGGTACGACCCTGTAGCAAAGAACCGAAGACATGCAGCCAGTTTTAAAATATTTGGGATTGCAGTACTAATTGTACTGTGTAAATGAAGCTCCATGGTTTCTAAAATCTCCCGAAATACATTTTTGGAAACTCTAAAATTTTTTTTGAAACTGACGAGAATTGTTTGTTACTATATAATTAATTCACAGTATGGCACTCGTTTTCTTACCTATCTGGGTCTAAATCCAGCGGATTTGAATTATCTCTTATTACTTTTCTTCTATTTATTTGCTGCCGTATTTCCTCTGATGTTTCTTCCTCATTTAAAAGATAAAATTCCATTTTTTTTTTAATTTAACTTACTTATTCAATTTTTAATAAAGAAGTCAACAACTTATTCACACACAGCTGATAACTTTTGACAACTTAAAATCGACTAAAACTCGTGTTTGATATGGTAATACTTTTAACTCTGTTGAATCGACTCTCGCGATCGGAAATTTCGATTGGATCGACTGAAGAATCGATAGTCGATTGAAAACTGAATCGACTCTCGTGATCAGGGCCATTATTTTGAGCAAATTCGTCATCTTGCGCCAATTCCTCATCGAGTTCTTCGACGAATTTCATCAATATCGTCCTCAAAAACGTCGAACCATATAAAACTCATGATGATAAAATTTTAAGTAAAACTTGATTATAATTATAACAACAAATTTGTTGTAAAATAAATCACAAAAATCTTCAAAACAAACCACTTTGAACAATTATCAAAATAGATTTGACAGATTTGACAATAGAAAATTGTTGCTTTAAATGGCAACACTGTTTTTCGAAGTCTACTGATTAACACGATACCATTTCTTTTCCCAGTAGACTGGAAAAAGTCGAGTCTATTCTATTCCTGATCGACTCTCGCGATAAGCCCCAATGTCGAATCAATAAGGTTGTCAGTGAGTATAGGAGCGTGAAACCATGACATTAATATTTAAGGGCCATTATAAACCAGGACGTATAAATCCAGACGTAAATGCCTTTTTTTTTGTAAGGTAGAAACGCGGATGTGGAAAACGTTGGGAGTTTCATGCGCCGCGGAAGCATTTTTACACAGCTTGTAATGGCGGGCCTGTACTCGGCTAGAAATACTTGTGATCCACTGTACTTTGGGGAAAAACCCACTGGGCGGTGAAGTTTAAAATGTATTATTCCAACGAAAAATATGTACTAAGTCAATTAAAATAGTAGTAGATCCTTAAAGTTTATGTATGTTTGTATCCAGTGTTATGATACTTTATACAAAAGAGACTTAAAATATGTGTAATTTGCAGATATAAGGGAAAAATTTAGGTTCAATTAAAAAAGTGTAGGTACGGCAGTTCTCCCCTGCTAAACTCATAAATTTCTACACTTATTCAATTTCAATATTTGTATATACAAAACTATGATGATCCTCGAATTAAATTGAGTTGAAATTGATCTGAAATTCGAATTAAATAGAGCTGTCTGAAATACTTGCCTAAACCTCAAACTAAAATATACCACGATAAATGCTTTTTAAGTTATACTTTGCTTCTGTTTATACGCATATAGGTATAATTTATATCACAGGAAGAAAATAAGGAATGGATCGATTAATTCGCCGAATTAAGGTCGATTTGCACTATACGGAACGTCAACGACACGTCACGGAATGGCAACGGCACGTCAAAATATTCTTCAATGAGTTTTGCACTACACGTTCACATATCGTCACCCTTGTGCCAGAGACGCGAAAGTGAAAATTTTTCACTTTCGCGAATAATAAACTTTGATCAACCAATATTTAAATTAAATAAAAATTTTATAATTCCAACATTTATTTCAATTCAAGTTTACAGTTTAAATCTCCGTACTAGACTGACTTCTTTATTTTATAAAATTTACCTTTCAGTTGACAACGGAAATAATCCAGACATGAAATTTTATCGTTAACAAGAGCATTAGATTACAATTTTTGTGAGAATAGCAAAATAGGCAAAATATCGTGAGAATTGAAATGACTGAAAGTTTTAATTTAAGGATGAGCAAAATATCGTGAGAAACTGAAATATTAAACGACTGAATGTTTTAATTTAAAGATTTTAGATTTCTAGGAATGAATTGTTGTTTTTGTAAAGATCTATATTTATTTATTATATTATATTTATTTAGGGTGGAGTCGGGGACGTAACTCTTCCCCCCCTAGAATGAAGTGTTGGCCATCTGAGTGATCTCCTGGTTGACCTTGGTTCTACTTCTTGGGTGTGGATTATGATTTGAGGATTTCCTTCTAGTTGAGGTTGGTGTTGCTTCTTTTTGTATATTTTGTAGGTGAAGTAAAGGATGATTACGCCTAAGCTGGTGGCTACTATGGTTATGTTGAGACGAGTTTCAGAAACTTGGGCTTCTTGGTTTATAATTGCAATGGCTTTTGAGTTTTCCATGGTCCAGTTATTTAATTTTTTTAGGCTGAGCTTTTCAATGATGTAACTGCTATTAGATTCGTTGTATGATGTTGGAAGAACTTGAATTGAGTCCCAATATGTTGTAGTTTGACTTGAGTATGTTATGTCGTTAATTTTTATTGTGCAATTGTTGAAGTTAATAAGGATGGTTCCCGTGAGTGTTTTGTTTTGAATTGATGGATCACATGTCGTCTCAGTGAGTATGATCTCCTGGCTGGTTAATAACAGAAGGTTGGGCTCCAGCAGCTGTACGTTTTCTTCGATCTCGTTCTTGACAAATGTACATTTTGACTTATTGTTGAATATGATGTTGGGTATACATGGGTCTGTGGATATATCTTTTAATGACATTTTCTGGCAGTATCTTATGTTCTCAATGAACTGGCAAGGTTCATCCATATATTGATACATAAATTTGTTTAATAAAAGGAAAGGTGCTTTTAGGACTATGGTGTAATTATCGTTCAATGGTAACTCTTTCAAATGGTAAAGGAAAAAGGTTTGTTTGGAAAGGATGGGAATTTGTATAACGAAAATTAAATTTGAAGCATTATAAAAGGCTTGTAATTTTATCATTTGATAAATATTGTCGTCTGATAGAATAATAGTATTTTGTTCTCTTAATATCTCGTGAATATAAAATATCTCATCAGGGTGCAAAATATTTTTGGATATAATGTTTAGCCTGGCTAAAATTATGGATTCTGAAATATCTTTTATATGATCATTGAGTAATTCGATGTCGTATAGTAATTGTTCAAAATGTTGGTTGAATATTAGATTCTCATTAAATTTTTTTATATTGTTGGCTATATTTGATTGATATTTTTGTAAATAATTTTCTATTGTTTCTTGTTGTTCGTTAATGTGTTTAGAAATATTATTAAATCTTTCTATCATCCTTTCATTTAATATTATTTGCTTATTAATTTGATTTCCTAAATTACCCTGATTATCATCTAACAATTTTAAGTGTTTATTAATTTCATCATAATCATTTTGATCTAGATTTCCAGTTATTGCTTTGACAACAGTGCCCAAACCATTTATCAGACCACGCCTTGCTCTATATTTAGGTATAATAAGGTCTAAATTCTGTAACAATTTATCATATTTTTTCTGTAAAATTTTTGATTTAATATTGTATTCCTCTTTGCTCCTCGTTTGATTAAGTAGATTGTTCACATTTTTGCCAACAACTTCAATGTTAATTTGATATTGCGTAACATTAATTATATGCAACAATTTGGAATAACCTTCGATCAGCCTAGCATCCCCTAATTTCAAGGACAGTAGTCCATGGTGCCTTTTCAACTCCTGAATACTTAATCGTTGCTCCTGGGAGTCGCCAATGAACCTGAAAATTTACGTTTTCCTTTAATTTTTTGTTTGTGAACCTTTCTTTTATCTGTAAGGACAGTGATTTTGTTATTTTTTATAATCTTGTGTTTCATAAACCTAGGTGCTAATTTATTTCGCCGATTGTCAGCTTCATAGATTACTTCGTTAGTTTCAAAATTTGGTGGGTCTTTACGATTTCGATTTAACCTACTTATACTATTTTCTTTGACTTTCAAGCTTCTTTCATAAACCAATTTCGCTAAACTCTCATATTCTTTTTTATGTTTTTCTAAATAGTCTTGACTTGTCTGTACCGCAGGGTTTTTTGGGAATGGGGTGGAAGTATTGTAGTGACCTGTTATTGCTTCAAATGGTGTTAAGTTTGTAGTTGAATGAATTGAGTTGTTATAAGTGAGAATGGCTTCATTCATTACTTCACTAATCGGTTTTTTATTATTTTGATTATATATAATTCTTATTATTTCGGTTAATGTGGAATGTAGTCTCTCAACAGGCGAATTTCCAGTTGAATTCTTTGCTGTTGTCAAATGAGATTTAATATCGTATAAATTTAGAAATTCATTGAACATGCTTGAGGTGAACTCAAGGCCATTATCATAGATTAATTTTTTCGGGATTCCATGGTGCGAGAAAAAGTGTTTAAGACTCTGAATTACATTCATACTATTTCTATTAGTCAATAGGTAGGCACTAGCAAATTTAGTGAACTTGTCTATTATGGTTAAGAAGTTTTCTTTATGGACTGAATATATGTCAATATGAACTAACTGTAAGGGTTCAGATGGTGTTTCAGATAATTCGAATTTAAGTGGTTGCTTATTCCTTTCGTATTTATTTCCTAAACATATTTCACACTTATTGATAAGAGTAGTTATAGTTTTTTTCATGTTAGGGAAATAATAATTTCTTTTTAAATGTGCTAATGTTTCAACTATTCCCCTGTGATTTGATTTTTCATGATAACTTCGAACTAATTGTTCTTGCTTATCTGACTCGAGAATGTCTTGCACCATTGTCATACAGCGGATTAATTTTATATTGCTATTGCTAAAATATTTCGTATAAACTGTTTGAAGTAATTTAAAGGTATTGTCATCTGTAATGATGGCTGTTAGTTTTTTTGGTTGTGTGTGATCCTTAAGAATTTTAATTAGGCTAGTTTCGTTATCTAAATCGTTTTGTTTTATTATGTGTCTGTGTTTCGTTTTAAATAGTATTTCAAGGGTTTTTTGGGGTAGTCTAGACGGGGTTTCCGTTTTTTCCAACACTAACTGGTACGAAAATTCATTCAAAGGTCGTTCTGAGATTTGTATTCCATCATTTGAGCTTTCTTCTGCAGAGTGTACTGTAAAGGTTTCGGTATCATCAACGTTATTTTGTAGGGATTCAGTAATATTTATTTCTACACGAGATAGGGCGTCAGCGTTGGTATTTTCTTTACCCTTTTTATAAATAATCTCGTAATCGAATTCTTCGAGCTTCAGGCGCCAACGGATTAGTTTCGAATTGGGCTCCTTCAATGAAAATAGCCAAGTTAGGGGCTTATGATCAGTGATGATCTTAAACTTCCTTCCAAATAAGTAAGGCCTGAAGTATCTGGTGGCCCACACAATAGCCAAAAGCTCCTTTTCGATAGTACTGTAATTCTGTTCTGACTTGCTCAGTGTCCTACTGGCATAACAAACTGGCTTGTCCGAACCTATAGGACCTTGGGATAGTATGGCTCCGATAGCGACATTACTAGCATCAGTTGTTAAGTTGAACTCTCTACTGAAGTCCGGATACTGTAATATGGGTTCGTTACATAGAAGGTTTTTACAAGTTTCGAAGCATTGTATGTACTGTGAATCTATTGTTATTTGTTTATCCTTTCTTAAACATTCGGTAAACGGTTTGGTAAGCTTAGCGAAATCCTTAATGAATTTCCTATAATAGCCTAACAATCCCAGAAAGGACTTTATTTGTTTTGGTGTTTTTGGCATAGGGAAATTTTTTATTGCTTTGAGCTTGTCTGGGTTTGGTTTAACTCCCTGTGGGGTAACGATGTGACCCAGAAAGGCTATTTCCTTATGAAGAAATTCTGACTTATCTAATTGAATTTTGAGATTAGCTTCTCTCAATTTTTGGAATACAGCGGCGAGATTTTCGAGGTGTTCCTGAAGTGAGGTTGAAAATATAATAATGTCATCCATGAATACCAAGCAAATTTTCCCCAGCAATTCACGTAAGACATTATCCATAACCCTTTGAAACGTTGATGGGGCGTTTTTAAGGCCAAACGGCATTCGAATAAATTCGTAGTGGCCGTTTTCCACTGTAAATGCCGTTTTAGGTATATCCTCGGGTTTCACTTCGATTTGGTGAAAACCAGATGCTAAATCAAGTGTACTAAAATAGAGGCTTTTACCCAATTTGTCAAGAATTTCATTTATATTGGGTAATGGATATCTATCATCTATTGTTTTTTGGTTCAATTTTCTGTAGTCAACAACCAATCGCCATTTTTGTTTCCCACTGGCGTCTAATTTTTTCGGAACTATCCAAATAGGTGAGGACCAAGGTGAAAAACTTGGACGGATAATTCCATCACTAATCATTTTTGAAATCTGTTGTTGAACCTCTTGTTTATGGATTTCCGGGTATCTATACGATTTGGTGTAGATAGGAAGATCATCTTTTGTTTTAATTTCGTGTTTTATCTGGTTTGTGAAGCTTAAATTTTGGCCTTCTTTAAGAAATATGTCATCAAAACGTTTGCAAAGTTTTAGAAAGAATTTCCTTTCTTCGCTGTTTAGATGATCTATTCGAAGGAGTTCAGATATCCGAATTGACTTGAGGAGCTTCCTGATTGTTGATAGAGAAATTATGTATTTCGAAGAATTGATTGTTACTATATGGTTGAACTTGTATTGGTTGTTCGAGGACAAAAACTTGAGAAGAATTTGAATAATTGATTACCTCTACATAAGCATACCATTCTTTTGCGTTAAGGATTCCTTCCGGTATTACTAATTGTTCTTTAATTTTGACTGGCTTCATATAAATGTCTCCTGTCTTTATATCGACTGGTAAATGGGCTATTATTTTGCTTCGGGGCGGGACTGTATATTGTTTGGACATGTAATTCGGTTTGTAAATCAAAGGTATAGTTACGTGTTTAGTTCTTAGTAAAGAATCTTCAAAGTCTAATTTTATGCCAAGTTGTCTCATTATTCCTAAACCTATTAACCCGTCAAAATAATTATGGAATTTGAATAGTAAAAATCTAAGCTTTTCCTTAGTTTTGAGTTCATCTAACCCATTCAATTTGATTTGTTTATCTATTAAGTGAATGTTGAATGCTGTTTTTATTTCTACTGGTTCTATAGTTTCAATTAAATTTGGGTTTACAAATTCCGGATTGATAAAAGACATATTACTTCCGCTATCTAAAAGAAATTTCAAAGGTTCATTGTCATTGCCTAAAATATGGATATATGGTAAGAGATATGATTGATGATGATTAAAATCTATATACCCGATTGGGTCTTCGAGGCAGTTGATGGAAAATTTTCGTCGTCGATTTCATTTTCATTTACTTCCGACTGATAATAAAATTCATCCAGAGCTTGGAAATTTCCATTGAAACTATCGTTATTGTAGTTACTTTGATTCTCGAATTTATTAGGTTCAGTATATTGTAATTCACTCAAATAGTTATTAAAAGCGGCTTGACTTTCAGGCTCCCCACTCTGTTCAACGTTAAATAATTCTTCTGCTATATATTTTGGAAAATTAGGTGGTTGAGAAAAATTATTTATTTGTCCAGGTTTTTTAACTGATCTTAAGTTAGAATTTCCACTTGAAGTATCCATGGGTACGGGGCGATTTTTGAAATTTTGGTTATTATCTTTATTGAATTGTTGACTGAAATTATGATTCTGTTGAAACGATTTTTGGGGTAGTTGAAAATTTTGTTTGAAAAATGGTTGAGGAACAGGCCTATATGGTTGTTGAAAACTAAATTTTTGAGGTAGGTAAAAATTTGGGTTTTGTGGGTGATAATTAAACGATGGTGTTGCAGTTGGGTGGTTGTAGATAGGTTGCATGGGTCTAATTGGTGGTTTCCTAACAATATTTGCTTTTATTGGTTGGTGGTTCCGCATATAGTGTGTATTCTGCTCTGTCAAACAAAAGTTAAATGCTTGTACTAACGTGATAGGTCTCATTGCCCTGATTGTAGAGCCAAAAGGTTCTCTTAAGCCGGACAAAAAGGTGTTCAAGCACATTTCTTGGTACAAGGTTTGCTTAGATGTTATGACGTTCTGATCAGTTTCATGAACTCTAACGTGATTAGTAATGGTAGACAGAATTTCAATAACCCTTGAGTAAAATTTCTCTACTGTGTCTGAATTCTGTCTTAAACAGTGTAAGTCACGAATCAAACTCGTTTCGTTCCGCTTATCTGAATAATGTGTGATCAAATTGTTTTTAATATTTTCCCATATGATTGGTGTGCCATACATGTTCAGCACCTCATTAGCATCACCGACAATTTTGTTTCTTATAGATCTTAGTATTATTTTAGCATAATTCGTACCGTCGATTCCGATCATTAACCCCAAAATTTCTTCGACGTTGTCGATAAAGTCAAACAATGATCTTCTATTACCGTCAAAGGTTGGTAGATCCTTGATGGCATCGGGAATTTTTAAATTAGTCAAAATTAAATTAACATTAACATCGTTACTGCTACCGCGATAAATATTGCCACTAGAACCATTACCACTATTATTACTAATGACTGGAATACCGGCACTAGCACTAGGAGAATTGTTGGCCCCCTGAACATAACTACTAAGAGGATTATTAACTAGATTACTACTAATAGTTGGAGCACTGTTACCACTAGGATTTATTAAATTTACGTTGTTACTTTCATTTGCCATTTTAGTATCAAATATATTTTCAAATTTATTATCACTTTTTAATTCAAATTTTATTTTACTTAATTCTACACTATTACTTTTGTTTTGAGAATTTGACTTAAAAAATATTTCAGAATCAGAGTTATATCCGTCTTCCGCGGCGTTTTTTGACCCTGGAGTTTTGTACGGAGCTTTAAAAGTTTTCTTATTTTTGGAGTTTAATTTTGAAAGGAAGGACATTAGAGGAAAAAAAGTATCAATTATGGACTTACCCCACAAGAACAATGATTGACGTAAGCCAGATTAATTGCATTTCCTCTTGTATGTAAATAATTGCCGAGTTGGTTGTGGTCCGATGAAGCTGAAGAATTGAGATCCACCAGCTGACGATGTACCCTCGTTGCTGTGCTTCTATTCCAATGTTTAATGTCCAGCGAATTCACTATATGCCGTAGTACCTTCGACACGGAGTTAATTTTCAGTTAACACAGTGAGATTAAATTGCCAATATGCTTTCGACAAAACTTTCACTATTTTTAATTCACTCCCGAATTTACGACTGGACGATTTTAATTGATAAAATCCTACCGATGACTGCGCCAATAATAAACTTTGATCAACCAATATTTAAATTAAATAAAAATTTTATAATTCCAACATTTATTTCAATTCAAGTTTACAGTTTAAATCTCCGTACTAGACTGACTTCTTTATTTTATAAAATTTACCTTTCAGTTGACAACGGAAATAATCCAGACATGAAATTTTATCGTTAACAAGAGCATTAGATTACAATTTTTGTGAGAATAGCAAAATAGGCAAAATATCGTGAGAATTGAAATGACTGAAAGTTTTAATTTAAGGATGAGCAAAATATCGTGAGAAACTGAAATATTAAACGACTGAAAGTTTTAATTTAAAGATTTTAGATTTCTAGGAATGAATTGTTGTTTTTGTAAAGATCTATATTTATTTATTATATTATATTTATTTAGGGTGGAGTCGGGGACGTAACTCGCGCTAATAGGGTTTTGTAATACAAAATGGTACAAAGATGCCATGCCAGAAGTACGAATGTGATTTATCCGGTGATATAACAAAAAAGTGTAAAGCCTACAACACGAAAGCAAATAAAAATCTGATTTTTAGAGTCAGTTTGAACATTTATCTAGCAATAACTCAAAACTGCAGATTTACACTTTCGCGCCTCTGGCATAAGGGTGACGATATATAGGCAACGTCACGGACTGTCAACGTAACGGCACGTCAAGATCAGTTTCAAACTATATTTTGACGTAACGTGCCTTGACGTGACTGATCTATTCTGTTCAATGTGAACGTAGTAACGGAAGCATTTCGAATTTTTCAAGCATTCATCTTTTTTGCATTGAACTAATTTATCATGGAAGATGAAAATTTAGAGGAGCTGTATGATTTGTCACAAATTTTTTTCTTTCCCATCCAAAACTAATGCGATCCTTCCATCCATCCTATGGCGCTGAAGCCTAGCCTTGGCCTCCTTCTAAAATATAGCCTTGGCCTCCTTTAAAGCATTTCTCCAAGTTTTTGACGGTCTCTGTTCCGGATGTTGAGCATTGATGTGACAGCAGAGTCTATCCATCTTTCGTCTATCCAATTTTCTGATATCACAAGCCATTTTGGGCTACGACTTTCCTCCATCCTGATTACGTCGCCAGCTAGGGTATTTTCAATGATGCAGGTTGCTTTTGCAGACTTGCACGAAAGCAAATGACGTTGACTGACAGCTTAAGCAACATGCAAAAGCAAACAACATGCATCATTGAACATAACTCATTATATGTCAAAATTGTCAGCTGACATACGTGAAATTAGTGCTTCCACTACTTACGTATTGCGAGAAACTGAAAACAAAATGGATAAAAGAAATTTAAAAACATTAATTGGAATTGTTGAGAACAAAATTTTAGTAGAAAGTGCGGATACGAGTAATGTCTCCCATTGCGTGCAGAGAAAAATGAAAAATAAATCATTATTGGTTAAATTAATAATGAAAAAGGTAGTAAAACAAAAATGTATGGCAGCACTGACGTGTCTTCTTCTTCAAAATTACAACTGCAAGTATTTGAAAAAGCTGGCAAAGTATGCAATCATTTGCTTTTAAGTTTTAATCATTGAACACTGTGCTTTTGCAAGTTGCTTCATTGAACAACATGCAAAAGCAAATATGCCGCAAGTTTGAATCATTGAAAACGCCCCTAATCTCGGTCTGTTCATTTTTATTAAAGTTGAGAGTTGTTGGTTGTCAAAAATTTCATACAACTCGTTGTTGTATCTTCTTCGCCATATTTCATCCTCTCTGTTTGGGCTGAGAACATTTTTCTCAAACCTGTTGACTCTTTCCTCTATGTCCTGGGTCATGTGTGCAAATCTTGAGTGCAGTATTTGTTTTTGGGTATAAAAGGCTCTATTCGTCTGGTTATTTCTTCGTTTCTTTTTGTGATTGTAGACCCAAGGTAGACTGTTTTATCGAGTATTTCTAGGTTATGTTTGTCGGTGATTATATTTTTTTACATTCTAAATCTTCTTGCTCTGGATTGTTGCATAACATTCGTTTTTCTATATATCTTCAGACCTATGTCCTTTGCCGCCTCTTTTCATTCGACATAAGCTTCTTTTGCTGCCAAAAAGGACCGTGCCACGATGGTCAGATCCGCATAACTAAGAAATTATACCGACTGAGAAAAAAAACACAAATTTTGTGTTTTTGGAGGAAAAAGTTGTTGCTGTCCCCGTTGCTGCTGGGAAAAGGTATTTTGGAGAACCAAATGAACCACTAGGCCAGGCTGTTTGGACGAACTGGAGGATATGGCAGCAAATTAAGGACCGTTGTTGGTGGAGGTAAAGGCGTCAGCGAAGGATCCCAGCTGTTCCTGTGGTTGAAAAGACTGCGTCTGGAGGACACAACTATGGTATGCAAGGACTGGCAGTAAGGCCAGTGGCTTGAGTTCATTTTAGACTGGATTGTATTCTGCGGTTCCAGTAAGTACGTTATTAAATAAGTTAGTGTTGAATATTCCGGACCAAGAGGCGACATGAGAAGGGCGTGCTTGTCACCTGTTATTAAAAACATACATAGGAGAGCTGAGGTGACACAAGGTGGACACTATTGGGCAGCTCGAATAATTAATTCCCTGAAGAAAAAGAAGAAGAAGGTATAGAGAGATTTTTATTGATTTTTGATTGAAAAATATGAATTTTGGTTACTAGTTACATTATATATGCATATTTTTTCTTATTATTATTGATTGAAAAAGATAAATTTTTATTAATAGTTAACATTATATACATATATATTTTATTATTACGGTTACTTAGCTTTTTACTCGTATCCGATTTTGTTGTGTTAACTATTTGTTATGAAGGTACAATTTGGCGTAGTGATAAGTTTTTGTGGAAGTATTTTGATGTTGTATCCGCCCGTAATGCGTGTCGATTAATTTGCAGAATTGCATCTTCACTTAGATTTTGTGCACTTTAGTTAATGTCTGTCATGTATTGTGTGTTATTGAATGAATCGTCTGTCGGTTGATGTTTAAAAGAATTAATTTAAAACTTTGAAACTATTGTAGTATTATTGAGAAAAGGCCAGCTGATTAGCTTTTTCACTATGAACTGTTGAAAAATGTAATCAATCATTTATATTGAAATGTCACTTTTTCTTTTTTTCATTGTTGACTTTCACTTCTCCTATTAACTTGCTACAAAGCGGACGTGCAAGCATTATTCAATTTATAATTAATAAATATATTATTTTTCTTAATATATTATTTTATTTCAATAAAATATCCAACATGAACTTCCACTAAAGGCTAGAGCACACAGAAAGCGGTCTGTCGCGGCGGGCAGCGATCTACGACCGAGGCGGTCTGGCGGTCTAGTTGTATTACACAACTTAGCATCAGCTCGGTCAAACAGCAGGCGGTCTGTCGCCGCCTGCTAGACTTTGTAGCGACGACAAGCGATCCGGTTGTACAAAATTACAAATTTTAGCATGACCGCCTTGCCGCTTTCAGACAAGATGAGTGGAAAAATCGAAATATTAATAGAAAATGTCCGCAAATACAGGGGCCTTATTACCGAATACGATTCGATTCGGATTAATCGTAAATCGCAATTATGGTACCACTGAATACGATTTAACTTCAAATCGTAACAAATTTATCGTAAATGTCTACGATTGAGATTTGGTGCTCGTAAATAAAAAAGACGGTAGTTGTATTAAAAAACGTGGTTATTACAAACAAATAAAAATAAAATATGTAAGTAAACAAAAGTAACTATGGTGTTTATTTATTATTATTATGAGTTTATATTTAATATTGTTACTTATTGGGGCTTTTCTGTCCATATCCATAAAATTATCATTTTATGTTATGAAAAATTAAATGAGATCAAAGGAACCGGAAAAATTTCTAGAAGAGCGATTTTTTTACTGTCATCTTCATAAATACCTAGGTATTTTATGAAAATGACGTTAAAAACTCGCTTTTTTAGAATTTTTTTCCCATTGCTTTGATCTCATTTAATTTTTCATAACATACAATTGTCAAATTAGGAGTGAAATGGGCTTTCATTGGAATATTTTCGGAAAAATATATGGCATCACTCATATTGGTTACGATCGTAATCAATCATGTCAAATTCAAATCGAATCGTAAATTCAAATCGTCAATATTTTTGATCGAATCGTATTCGGTAATAAGGCCCCAGATTTTTGTTTGATACTTCCCACGAAAATTATAAAAATGTTTTGAAAAAGGCTGAAGCATGGGATGAGATAGCTCAAGAGCTCGATATGACAAGTATGTAAGTATCATTTCATTGTAATCAATTTAATTATAAACGGAAAAATTAAAATTACAGTTATGGTTTTTTATTAAATAATATTACATTTATTTGTTATTTTATGTTGCGTTGTTTATTCTTTGAAAGTAATCAGCAAAACGTTCGCGAATTTGCATTGCATCATTAGGTGGCCTTCGATTTGTTAATGTAGTATCCACAAATGGCGCGTAGGCTCGCACTCTTCTTGAGTTTCTACGGCCGTCCACTCTCTGTTATTATTCTTTGGTATAATGTAATTGTGCAAACAGCAAGTTGCTTTTACAATATAATCCGCAGTTTCAATATCTGCCTCTATAGGTCTTAAAAATATCCGCCATTTCATGGCAAATATACCAAATGCATTCTCCACCACACGCCGTGCTCGGCTGAGATGCAAATTGAATTGTTTCTTTCGTGCATTGTTTATTACTCCTTGTTTAGGATATGGTCTCATTAAATAACTTTGAAGTGCAAAGCCTTCATCACCAACCAAAACATGAGGAACTGGGGTGTCTGTACCCGGCAGTGGTTTCGGCGGTAGAATAGTTTTTCTATCAATGTACTCTCGGTAAAAAAGTGAATTTTCGAAAATACCGCTGTCGCTGTGACGCCCATAACTTCCTATGTCAACTACCATAAACTTATAGTATGGGTCAACTACTGCTAGAAGAACGAGCGAAAAAAAAATTTTATAACAGAAAAACTGCGACCCACTGTTAATTGGGCATTTCAGTTTGACATGTTTTCCGTCTATGCTTCCAACGCAGTTTGGAAATCCCCAAAGTTCTGCAAATCCTTCCTCAGCTCTGTTCCACATCTCTAGCGTAGGTGTAGGTAAATATTTTGGTTGTAGAATATTGCAAATTTCTTGGCAAACTTCCTTCACAATTTTGGAGACAGTAGAACGACCCAATCGAAAAGAGAAAGCAATAGTCTGATAAGTGTCCCCTGTAGCCAAATGTCTGAAAAGAAATCAATGCTTCGTTAACTTAACAAAGATATTGTATTTACATGTATTGTTTCAGGTGATGCAGCGAAAACAAAATGGAAAAATTTACGTGACTCTTATATGAGGTTCAAGAAGACCAAAAAAGGTGAAACAGGGCAGGCCATTTCTGGATGATACGCTTAAATATCGTCTCCAGAGTAGCAATATCACACAAGTGACAAGAGAAATTGGGGGTGGAAGCCCCTCACAAGAGCCTACGTCGCCGCTACCCAGTAGGAATTCTAGGAAGGCCTTACCGATGGAGCACTGAAATAAGTACTCATCTGGTAAGGGGTACCCCTTATTTTCTTGGTGAGAGATGAGCCCTTACAAACCCCATTACAGGAGAAGGCAGATGGTAAGGTGTAGCCCAGAATTATACCCAAACAAGTGAGAATCTGCCCGATGACTCAAGGGAGCTTTCCTGGAGTTTTCATAACTTTTATAGAAAAAAAGAAAACGGGCATTTATATTCGTCGACATAAAATGCGACAGTAGCATACTCAATAGCCCGGCTCTCATTCGATACGGAGGACAAGCAAGGGGGTCTCGGTAGTCTAGGGGTAAGGCGCCTGACTGCTATCCCAGAGGTCCCGGGTTCGAATCCCGGCCAGCCCCATGGTCCTTCGCCTTTTCCACTTTCCCACCCACATAACTTTCCTTCTTTCTTCTCCCCTCTTTACATTCCTGATTCCTCCTGTCATAGCCTTCGCTAGTCCTTCCCCGCTCCACCGAGCGCATGTCATCGGTTGGCTGATGAGATTCAACTCGTTTCAGGAGGCATAACACTCCAGCGAGTTGTTTCTCAAAAATTCCCCGATGCCAGAGTCGCGAAATGGTTGGAAATATGTATGTGGAATAAAAATATCGCGGCTAGGTTGTGGCAGCTCCTTCATACTTCTCTTTCTCTCTTTCTACTCTCTATCTTCCGGCTACAGCTGCTGTTCGACATTCTATACGAAAAAATAGATTGTCGAACAGTACAAAGGGGCTTTCCCTAAGCGTCTAGTCTATCACATAAAAAAAAAAGCAGCTTTGGAGAAGTGGAGAATTTAGTTGGGGGACTGCTTAGGTAAAGCCACTCTCGGGCTTGGAAAAAAAGGCATTTGTAAAAGATGAAAAAAATAAAAGCATTTCGATACCGGATCACATATCCACAGGCGCCCATGAATATCCCTTTTTGCAATGTTTCATTTGCTGCCTTACTATACCCCTTACAGATGAGCAGTTCTATAAGTACTCTAAGGTAAGTACTAAAGTAAGGCCTTACCCCCTATGACATCGTGTGTAAAAGTAAGCACTTCTGTAAAAGGGTGAGGTAAGGCCTACCCCTTACCAGTAAGTGCTGATTTCAGTACTTCTGTAAGCTTACCGGTCCTACTGGGTAGTGACCAACAATGATGAATCGAATCAACTCGATTCACCACCAGAAATGCTCCCTCCACCGAGGAAGAAAATGAGGTCACATAGTGAAGCCAAAGAAAATATTTCTACAGGTTCAGAAGTTGACAAAGTGATTACCTTTTTACAAAGCAATAAATCACAGGAAAAAAATATTGACGGGGTAGATCACTTGTTCCTGAGTTACGCTGCAACTTTTAAAACATTCCGGCCAAGGACTCAATCAATATTAAAGTTAAAACTGGCTAGTCTCTTCTCAGAAACCGAACTGAATGAGCTTAATGAACAAGTGGTATCACAAACAACATCTGCATCAAGTTCAAATGTATTGGAAACACAGGGTTTCACAAGTTATAACTACCCTGAAGAAACATTGGATTTTAGCATGGGATCACATTCAACTATAAATAGTGGCAATGCATTCCTTTCTGGCCGTGGTGTACTGCAAAATTTTAATTCTAATAATAATTAATAACGATTTTTAAGTTTGTAATTTCCTTCATCTTTTGTTTGTTTTTAATATATGTTTCATAACTTACCTTAAACATATGGCTAGTCTTTGCCTTGTTTCAATTGGTTTTCTCCAGTTCGTAGTACACTTTTCAATCCTGCATTTTATCAAATCATGCAATTCCTCGAAACATTCTCGAGACATACGAAAATACTTGAAAAATCTATCTTCATGTGACTCCAATTCTATACATAAGCTGTGGTATTCCCCTAATTGTTCTCTCTTCTTATTAATTTCATGGACCCAACATCGTCTTTTCTTCTTTTTGCCTTGCAAAGCTAATAACAGAAGGAGGAGTTCTTCGTCCGAGGTCATACTCAATATATGTAAATAAATAAGAAAATTCACTACTATTTCCCTAGAAGAACGCGACCAGACTGGACCGCTCACACAAAAATATCGCGTTCTATGTGTAGCCCCATATCGCAGACCGCCGCGATGACCGCTGGATCACTGCCCGCCGCGACAGACCGCTTTCTGTGTGCCTTAAGGCTTTACAGAGATGGCTAAGCAGCGGACGGCGCCTTCAGGCTCGTGATTTAATTTCAGGAGCCCTTCGGCCTCCGGATAAGCATTCTACGACCGCGCTGATGGTGATGCTCACTATAAGGTAAGTGATGGTGCATGCAGGTAGGTGGTACCTCTGGGGTCTCTTCACACCACGACCGCCCGACGAGCCAGTCCTTCTATGGAGGCCCAGGGCACCGCCTTGTTGTGATCTTTGGCTACTATTGAGTAAAGGGGGATGCTAGGAAATGTATGGACTTCAGTACCACCTCCAATAGCTATGTGTAATACGTGTTACTATGGCGACTAGTTCGAAATATTTGTCCGTTCTGAGTAATACGGTCAGAGCTGTACAAAGATAAAGTTTTACATATCACCCTGTATTTTGGTAACCCTTTAACCTATTTCCATGAATAGATACCAATGAACGCAGAATTCCTCCACCTATCTATGATGGTAAAATTGATGGTTCTACCTTACCAACTTTTGCAGTCAAAGTCGAAGTTTCGGGTTTTTTTTAAACAACATCTACTATACATCTATCTCCAAAAAATACGTCGTACAAATTGACATTTTTGTTTAATGGCGAATGCGAGCTGAAGTTCGTTTTCGGTTTTTTCGAGTTTTTTTAGTTTTGTGGAATACAATAGTGCTCATTTTAGAATAACCAACTTCTATAAAAGAATATATATATATATATATATATATATATATATATATATATATATATATATATATATATATATATATACATATATATTTCAAATTCTAATTAAGTTAGCTCAAGGAGCAAGAATTTTTAGACAAAGCTTTTTTGTAAGGTGGCGATTTCGCGTCTTGTAGCGATGCCGTTGTTAAAAAGGCCATCCCTATTCACAAAAAATCATGTAACAAAAACATTATTGATCAGCGCCTGAGGTGCAGGGTCATAAAGTGAAGCCTGGGACTTTCGAAGAAGTCAGACGTGTTGGAAGAGGCACACCGTAGGGTAGGGCTCTATCGCCGCTTCTTTGGAATATAACAGTCAAAGAAGTGTTGATAACCCTAAGGAAGTCTGGGTGCACCACGGTGGCCAATGCTGATGATATTGTCCTGGTGGTGACGGCCAAGTACATGTCAACAATAAGAGATATAATGCAACAAGCATTGGACACTCTTACTCATTGATCTACTACAAAGGGTTTAGGCGTTAACCCAGCCATGACTGTAGTGGTGCTCTTTACAAAGAAACAGACATCCTAATTTCCCTTCCTTAAGATTCTGCAATAAAACACTGCATCTACAGGACGATGCGAAATTTCTAGGTCTTGTGGCGACACAAAGCGATTACAGAGCCACCAACATGTGAAATACACAAAACCACCAACACTGTACACTAAAAATTATGTATTAGAATAAGTAGCCTTTGAATAAGTAAATAATAGAAAAACAAATTTCTTTGTCAGTTCCGTTTAAAATCCTGTATTAGCTGCACGTAGTTTGTTGTATATGTAATATTTGTATTAGTTTCGCTGGCATGTGGTAGATAGTAGTGTCCGTAGTCCGTTGTAGTTGTTTGTAGTTAGTAATGCTTAGTAATATTTAATGCTATAATAAAGTTCTGTTCGTTGAATGATATATGTACTGTGTTTCATGGAGTAATGAAGAAGAAGAGTCAACTAGATGACGACGTGTTCTATGGAGTACCGGACGGTAAGAGGACCCCATAGAAGTTGGTGACCCCGACGTGAAATCATCGAAAGCATCGCCGAGGCAACAGAGACACTTAGACCTCATTGGCCAATAGACCACCGATATACGGCATATCACAGGGCAAAAAAACACAGTTGCAGACGCACTTTCGAGAGTGAGCAACATCGAGTTACTAGTACACCTAACAACAGAGGAAATAGCCACAATGCAAGCCGATGATGAAGAACTTGCAGACCTTTTACGGAATCAACTCGCGCACTCAAACTGAAAAATCTAAGACTAACAGGCACGGAGACGAAAGCGTACTGTGACGTATCGACAGGTGATATCAGGCCATACCTGCCAAAAGCACTAAGGAAAAAGGTTTTCGACATAGAACACAACCCTTCGCACGGCAGCGGTAAAGCAATGAGGAAGGCCATAGCAAGGAAGTACGTCTGGCCCAACATGAATAGAGACATCAAGGAATGGGTAAGATCGTGTCTACCCTGTCAAAGATCGAAAGTCAGCCGTCACACAAGGAGAGTACCAAAACATATAACGGTACCTGATGAAAGATTTTATCATATCCATATCGACATAGTTGGCCCGATGAATAAATCGCAAGGATTTAAGTATTGTTTGACGATGATAGACCGTTACACGCGATGGCCGGAAGCGACTCCCATTAAAGATATAACTGACAATACGGTAGTTGAGGCATTATTTTCAACTTGGATAGCACGCTTTGGCACACCAGCAATCATAACTTCTGACCGAGGAACACAATTTAATTCCCAAGTATTCGAAGCCTTCGCAAGGATGATTGGTAGTCAAACGAAGCGCACCACAGCTTATCATCCCCAAGCAAATGGAATCGTCGAGAGGTGGCACAGGGCACTAAAGGCAGCGATAAAATGCCACGAAGGAGTTGAGTGGGTGCAAGCGTTACCGGTAGTCCTATTGGGATTAAGAAATAGTCTGAAAGAGGACATCGGGACATCTAGTGCAGAGTTGGTATACGGTACCACCTTGAGATTACCAGACGAATACTTTCTCCAAGAAGACTTCGAGCCTGATAGCACAATATTTAAAGAAAATCTCAGGGAACACATGCGTGCACTAAAACCACATCCAACAGTTCATCAGATAAGGTCGAAAATTTTCAAACACAAGGACTTAGACACATGCACTCAAGTATTCATAGGAGTGGACGGGGCTAGAAAACCCCTCGAACAACCATACACAGGCCCTCATCAATAATTAGGAGAGCCGACGAGGCTTACTACACGGTAAACGTAAACGGGAAACCGAATAAAATTTCAGTAGACCGCCTGAAACCAGCATTCATGCAAGCAACCACAGCAGAAGAGCTAGAGACGACTCGAAAACCGCTTCGAACATAAGACGGACCAGCAACGAAGAGAAAGATCAGTTTCACAACGCAATGATGAAAGACTGAGAGGTAAACTCATAAACTCCACTGCTGGCAGTAAAAACTTCTGGTCCTTGGTAACCTCCATCAGGAAGAATTTCACTTCACATACAACGCCCCCATTCATTTATAACAAACAGGTGATAACAGAAAGCAAACCCAAGGCCGATCTACTTGCACTTCTGTTCGCCGAGAA
Source organism: Thereva unica (assembly GCA_949987705.1). Classification (NCBI taxonomy): domain Eukaryota; kingdom Metazoa; phylum Arthropoda; class Insecta; order Diptera; family Therevidae; genus Thereva; species Thereva unica. The sequence goes on along the minus strand of OX465282.1, from coordinate 25,761,602 downwards.
TTCTTCCTTACCCGATGCTGACATGCAACCCCCCACCATCGAGTGTTCCGCTCACTCAATGGATAGAGTTTTCTTCAGGACGCGTGAAGTGTATAAATGTCTCAAAGAGCTGGACTCCAACAAAGCCACTGGCCCCGATAAAATTCCCCCTATAGTTCTTAAAAAATGTGCCTCACCTTTGGCTAAACCTCTGCGCAAACTTTTTGCATTTTCATACTTCTCCGGAGTTTATCCTGACTCCTGGAAACTGGCTCATGTTCAGCCTATACCGAAAAAAGGTGAAGCTAGTGACCCTACTAACTACCGCCCAATAGCAATTACTTCCATTCTCTCCAAAGTTATGGAGACAATAATAAAAAGAAAGCTTATGGAATATCTTGAATCTATGTGCCCCTTAATCCCTCGTGGGACATAGGGCGGAAACAGTTGCCCTCCAGCGGACTCTGTTTTGCGCGACAGCTCTTAGCTCTGACCAGGATCTCCCAGTAGTTGCGGCCTCTGCTAGTAGGGTTCTCCTCCACGTTGTTCTAGGTCTTCCAACTCGACGGGATCCTTGCGGGTTCCAGTCAAGGGCCTGTTTGGCTAGATTTTCGTTATCGCGTCGCAAGGTGTGGCCAACCCAATTCCATTTCCTTCGCCTGATTTGGTCGTCTATCCTTTCTTGGCCGGCACGGCGCCATAGCTCTTCATTTGAAATTCTATCTTGCCAGCGGATTTTTAGGATACGACGTAGGCATCTGTTTATGAAGACTTGTAGGCGCCCTGTGATGAATTGGGTGACTTTCCATGTTTCGCAACCGTATAAAAGAACTGCCTTAACGTTGGAGTTGAACAGCCGCAATTTGGTGTTGGTTGAGATCTCCGTTGATCTCCATATGCGGAACAAGCATGCATATGCGCTTCGTGCTTTATTTATTCTGGAACTGACATCTTCTTCTGCACCGCCATTTTCGGTAATAATACTACCGAGGTAGCAGAATTTATCTACCAGTTCCACGTCACGGTTATTCAGCGCAGTTCGTTCAAGTGTGTTTGCATTTATCCGCATTTCTTTGGTTTTATTCGGATTCAGCCTTAAGCCTGCTAGACTACTTTCTGTTGCCAAATTGTTTAACATGTTTTTTAGCTCCTGATGTCTGTGGGCCAGCAAACAGATATCATCTGCGTAGTCGAGGTCCTTAAGGCGATCTAGCAAACCCCACTGTATGCCGCCTGTTCTACTATCTAGAGCGCCAACAAGAATGTCATTTATTACTATAAGAAATAGTAATGGGGATAGTAAGCATCCTTGTCGTACTCCTGAACTCACCTCAAAGCTGTCGGATAATTTTCCGTTATGGAGAACTCTGCATTTGGAATTGTTGTATAGGGCTTTTATCAATTCTATTATCTTATCCGGCAGTCCACGTCGCCGTAATGCCTGCCATATAAAGCTCCTATTAACCGAGTCGAACGCTTTCTCATAATCTACGAAAGCAAGGTAAAGGGGGGATCGGAATTCAGTAGACTGTTCCACTATTATTCTTAAGGTGTTGATGTGATCTATACATGAACGGCCCTTCCTGAATCCGGCCTGCTGCCTTCTAAGCGTTTGATCTACTGCCTCTCTTATTCTTGATAGTATAGTGTGGGACAAGATTTTACCCACAGTAGATAATAGACAAATACAACCAAATATTGAACGACAAACAATACGGCTTTAGATCGAAAAGATCTACTGGTGACCTCCTTGTTTGCCTGACGGAGCACCTCAGCCGAAGTATACACCGATATGGTGAATCTGGTCTGGTTGCTCTAGATATCTCCAAGGCTTTTGACAGAGTATGGCATCCCGCTCTGTTGGCTAAACTCCAAGCTATTGGTATTGACTCTGTTCTGAAGAACTGGATTGAGAGCTTCCTTTCAGGCCGTTCAATCAAGGTAGTATTGGATGGCGTCGAATCCGACCCCCACCACATCTCCGCAGGTGTTCCCCAGGGCTCAATTCCATCACCACCTCTCTTCCTAGTTTTTATAAATGACCTGCTCTCAGTCCCCACCAACTCACTCCACAGCTTTGCTGATGACGGTACACTACGTTACTCCTATGGCTTTGATAATGTAACACAAGCGCGTGCCAGACCTTGTCTACATCATCGCCAACTGTTGTCCAATTCAATCAACAGGGACATCGAACGAATTCTTGATTGGGGCCACAAGAACCGTGTCGAATTTAATGCATCAAAAACCAAGTACTGTCTCATTTCCAATAAAACTTGCACCGAACCGCTTTCTATTTCAGTGGACAACAAGACCGTAACGGCAGAACCCTCTCTAAACATCCTAGGCGTAACATTAGCTGAAGATCTGCGCTGGAATAACCACATATTCCAAAGTGCTAAACAAGCATCCCAGTGTCTAGGATTCCTCAAAAGGTGCAAATTTCTCCTTCAGCCGTCTGCCAGGGCTATAATCTACAAGTCCTACATTCGTCCCCGTCTTGAATACAACTCGTATATCTGGGCTGGGGCCCCAAGAACCATCTTAGCTTGGCTGGACCGCGCCCTCAAACTTATTGGTGACAGCGCCATTTGCTCTTCAATTGACTCATTAAGCCACCGTAGGAATGTAGCAGCTCTGGCAAAATTTTATCGTTTTTTTCATAATGACTGCTCCATTGAAATAAGTAACCTCATGCCTCCACGGCAACATTTTTCCCGCAACACAAGACTTGCCCGCTCGGCTCACTCCCACAGTTTACAGCCCTTATCTTCGCGCACACTCCGATCTAGAAATTCGTTTATAACAAGAACAACTCGTCTGTGGAACAACCTTCCAATGACAGTATTCCCGAACTCATACAACATCCAAGAGTTCAAACGCAAAGTTCATCGCCACTTTCTGCAACACCCCATTGACTCCCCCTAATCTATTATGTCCTTCTCTCTATCTTTCGAGCTAAGCTTACTACTGGACATTGCACCATGACTTAACCGACATGACGTACTAGTAGTACAAAGGGTGACACCTGAGCTTAGACTATCACATAAAAAAAAAAAAAAAATGAACGCGTTACTGGAAGGGGAGTAGTGTGGCGACACAAAGCGATTACAGAGCTACCAACATGTGAAATACACAAAATTACCAACACTGTACACTAAAAACTATGTATTAGAATAAGTAGCCTTTGAATAAGTAAATAATAGGAAAACAATTTTCTTTGTCAGTTCTGTTTAAAATCCTGTATTAGCTGCACGTAGTTTGTTGTACATATATGTAATATTTGTATTAGTTTCGCTGGCATGTGGTAGATAGTAGTGTCCGTAGTCCGTTATAGTTGTTTGTAGTTAGTAATGCCAGCGAGCAATAATAATAAGAGTGATGAGTAAAGCCTAGTATCCTGTTCGTGCGGAATTCAGACTCCCCTTTAAAATGCATGTAAAAAAAGTGTGCGGAATTCAGGTTAGAGGCCGGTCTGAATTCCGTTCATAAAGTCGAGTATCCTGTTCGTGCGGAATTCAGACCTGTAAATGAGCTTTGTACTCTAGAAAAAAGATGGCGTTTTTTTTTGAGTGGAGACTTTTTGTTTCATTTTCCGCAGGAGACTCAGCTCAAGAAATGTAGTTTCTATTTTCATGAGCGGAAATTTTGACATTTACTTTTATTTTTCGAAGGCATACGAGATTGAAAAGTTTAACATCAGCAAATGTATGCGTCAAATAAAAGTTATTTTATTTTAATTTGTGTTTTTTACATTTTAAATGCGAATCTTCCCTGAATTTATTTTACTTTCTTAGTCAAAATTATAAGTACAAGGATATATGTATAGAACATGTATTTTTGATAAAATTCTCTATCAAATCTTCTTTATTCCAAATAATGGATTAACGCGATGGGCGGGCAATTTTCTCAACTTTATTTTTTGTTTTAATGCCGCAGAAGCGCAATAATTTTTACTTTGGGGCGCATTTTCAAATTGTCCAACTGTCAGGTCTACATTGTCTACATAACTATCCCAGCTAAGCGGAATTCAGACTGGTTATATGGATTCTCTACAGAGCGGAATTCCGCACGAACAGGATACTAGGCTCTAGAACAAATTTTTAAAAAAGTTTCATTGCCCTTGAAAACAGCTGATAAAAATTTCAATGCGAGTGAAAAAGTGAGAATATCAAAGATGTAATATCTATGATAAAAGGGGGCGGAATTACTTTCACACAACACGCAACGTGTGTGAAAGAAGGATAAAAAATGAAGGGGAAGTGACTGGAATGTGAACTGGAAATATTTTGACAGTTCTCAATTCAATGGCATCGAAGTAGGGTTTTCTGTAAATATTTTCATTTTTGTTTGTAAAATACGATTAATTTAAATTTTTTAAACGAGTTTTGGCTTTAGGAGCCGACCGCGACGTGTCCGACAGAGGCCGGCTCTGCGTAGTGCGATATTGTGTGTTTTTGAAATGAGGAGCAAGCATGCAAAACGCGATAAATTCATTTAAAATAGTTTTGAGTAAATCACAAAAATGTTATAACTTCAGGTCCGTTTCAAATAGAAATATTTTTGTAAACCTATGATGTAGAAGCTGTGTTTGTTTTTAAACGAGAATTTCACAAAGTTTTAACGGGTTTAGCTCGATATTGACATCGTCATTCGATTTATCTCACCCCAAATATATACAATCTCCATCTGCAAATATATACAATCTGCATCACTCCCAAAATGTGAAAAATGGATTTATCGCGTTTTGCATTCTTGCCCCTCAAATGTGATATTACAATTAGTGAAACATTGTTGAAAAGTGAAATATTGACCTCCAGCTACACTCAGAAAGAACTTTATTGCATTGATGTAGCAAGTAAATTAGAAGTTTATCCAGAAGCTATGGAATAGTTCATGATTAACAGAGATGATTTCTTTGTTGGATGTTGATTTCTTTGTTGTTGCCGATAAAATTTGGAAAAATCGCACGACTCCCGCTTTTTTTACTGACAATACAACTGTAAGTGAAATAGCAGAAATGCTGTACCAACACGAAATTTTAACGCATACATTCTCAACATTTATACCGACTACACGTGCTCTGTTCCAATGTTACTTCCATTTGAATGTAAACATTCCAATAGGGGAAAAAAGGAACATCTTCCGTTTCTTTCATACTCCAGTGCTTTTTGCTTTTAGTGTATGACCATCTCGCGTTTTTTTTTTTTGAGAATTTTTACTTAATATTATGGTTTGTCTCTTCTTTCATATGTTTAACTCTTTTACTTGGCCTTGAGCTCTACCTAATCACTCTTGTTATTATTGCTCGCTGGTAATGCTTAGTAATATTTAATGCTATAATAAAGTTCTGTTCGTTGAATGATATACTGTGTTTCATGGAGTAATGTAGAATAAGAGTCAAACTAACTAGGAAACTAACGTGGAGGCCGAATCTTTTAGAAAGAGCCAATAAGGGCAAAATAGCTCTCTTCTTACGCCAGAGAACGATCGGTGTCAATTGGGCCCTTAAACCCCGCGTCGTCCACTGGCTGTATGGCCGTAATCAGACCTTAACTTATGCAAGGCATATCGGTATGGTGGTCCCATGGTGCATTACGTATCAGAAGATACTGGAAAGGGTCCAAAGAACAGCTGAGCTTTGTATCAGTGGTGCAATAAGAAGCACCCCAACAGCTGCGCTGGATGTCTTATTGCATCTTACTCCTTTGGACGTAAACGCCAAGCAAATGTCAGCCTGGACGGCCGCCAGGACAAAGGCTTATCTTGGATGGACTCCATATTTATATGGTCACCCATCCATCCTTAGGATATTTGCCACCTACGCGGACCCTGGAGAAAGGTTTCAATACCATCATTCCGGCCAGAGATGACTGGAGAGATGGCGTTATCCCAACTGGATCATTATGCATCTACACAGATGGCTCAAAAATCGGGAACAGCGTAGGCTCTGGTATTTTCTCCGAGGCATTGAATATATGTAGATACCTATCTTTGTCTATCCGACCACTGCAGCGGAAGTCACTGCGATCTGGGAGGCTCTTGAATGACTGAAGATAAATAATATATCTTATAAGAATATATGTATTCTATCGGATAGCCAAGCGGCCCTCAAGGCTCTTAATTCTGTCGTCACAACATCCACGACTCTTCTGAATTACCGTAGGTCTCTGTGTGAGACTGACACTCAGTTTGATATAAGACTGTGTTTTGTGCCTGGATACAGTGGGATTAGGGAAAACTGTAGGGCAGATGAGCTGCTACACAGGGAACCGGAGTGGAAAGGACACCCCACTGCTAGCTAGCTGTGAGGAAAATTAGCTTAGCTCGAGCTGGGTTGAGATAGACCACAGCAATGGTGTGCCGCACTCTTCATGCAATGTGGAAAACTTTGGACGCAAAGCGTTCAAAATCTCTTGTTCAGTTGAACAAAAAGGAGATAATACATGTAGTAAAGCTGTTGACACAGCTTTGGCCCGCACGCCGAAAGATTAGGACTTCCCCACAACGACTTATAGAGAAATTGTGGTAATGAAGAAAAGGAAGAAACTGTCTGCTATCTTCTCTGTACATGTCCCAACCTCTGTACATGTCCCGCCCCACTTACAGACACTTCCGTATCGTATTTAAAACAAAACTTAGAAATGGAGAAACCCAGAGCAGATCTAGTAAAACCATTACAAAACCAAACAATGTTGCAGCAATGCCGCAGAGTGGATTCGAACCACGGACCTCTCTGAAACAGGTACTCACGATGCCTGCATTGCACCCGAAACCTGAGCGGGACACACGAGCAAAAATTCAGCTTTTCCAGTCTGCTAGAGACACGTATCAATAAAAGTTGCCAAACGAAACATGGTTTGCTGATCCTTTTTCTAGACTAAAGTGAGCAAAACTTCAGTAGCAGAAATTGTACAACTGACAATAATCATAAAGAACCATAAAGGATACCGTCAGCATATTCAGTTGACCGGTTCTAGTTCGATTTCGTAGGTCAAGCAGCATTGGACTTGATTAGCACTTAGTTGGGCGATCGCTTGAAAAACTACAACCGCGTTTGCAATGATCGATTGCGAATATATTCATATCTGTAACAGAGAGATGCCTTCTTCTGCAGGCCGCATGTTTTGATTTTCATGCCCAGAATGCAGAAATTTAGTGTCCTTTGGTAATGGTTTTCTCAAAGAAGGCTAAGTATCTTGGCATAATCCTGGATCAAAAGCTCTCCTGAAAATCCCAAATTGAGAGAGTAACTGCCAAGGCAATTTCAACATCTCTTCACATTTGTCGCCAATTTGTAGGAAAAACCGGGGGCCTCAAACCTAGGCTAATGTTTTGGCTATACACGACACGGTCGTAAAGCCCATGGTCCCGTATGCATCCATCGCATGGTGGGCCAAGACCAAACAAAAGGGTGATATGATGAAGCTGGCCAGGTTGCAAAGACTGGCCTGTCTTGGTATCACAAGGGCAAAAAGCACTGTTCGACTGAGGCCCTAGTGAACCTCCCTCCGCTACACCTAGCAATGAAAAAAGAGGTTCTCGCGGGGGCACTGCGTCTACGGGAACTATGCTCTTTAAGCCGGGAGACCTTCTGGATTATTTATCGATCTTCAAGGAGCTGAAATGGGAGCCAATGATATCTTTCTCTGATAACATTCCTGCCACTCTTCATGTTCAGACACTTACCATAATATGTCTTAAAGGGACAAGTAGGCGGCGATAACCGCAACTATGAAAAATATGTCAATAGTACTTCGAGTAGGCGACGAAAAGAAATTTCGGATATAATAGGCGAGCCGGAGTCGTCAACCACAGTTATTGAAAACATCAAGAAGTTCAAGCGTTTCCTTTTGTTTTATAGTTCCTATTATTACCTATTAAATAATTTACTCTTTGGAAGGTATGTTATATGATTTTAAGCACATATAGTCCAGTCAAATAAGGCAAAAAAAGGGGTCAACCTCGGAATTTGAGGTAATAAGCTGAAAATTGGCATGAAGCTTTGTTTTGGCATTTTACATGATGTGTCAAAAGTCTCATATAATCTCGTGTCCGCGTCTTGAGATATTAGCGGTCAAAGGTCACAAAAATCAGTTTTTCGCAAATATCTCACTTTCTATGCTTTAAATGATATTTTCATTTATAGTAACAGTTCAAAATTGTTTATACAATTAACCATTTTGGAGATAGCGAGACATTTTTGGCGTAATGCAAGGTCAACCGCGACTTTTGACACATCATTTAGAAAGCCAAAACAAAGGTTCATGCCAATTTTCAACTTATTACCTCTCATTCCCAGGTCAAACTGTAATTTGACAAGTAAATGCAGAAAAGTGAAATTGTTATGTTCCGTAGCGTATGGCTCTTGTCGGCACCCGTCGTGTCTCAATTCAATGTCCGAGGCTACACCCATTAACCCTGAGTTGAACGATGATAACGCCGACCACCTTTCATTATTCTCTTCTGAGATGATTACAGATGAAGATGGCAATATGAAAGAAGTGGAAATAGAAGAGTTAGAGAGATAATCAATAAAATTATTTCATAACATGTAACCTATGGACTAGGCTTACTGGGGATACCATGCAAAAGGCTGCTTGAGTTCTAGGTTAAAATATCCTAATAAAGACAGGGACATTTTATGGGTAATTCCACTTTTCAATTTCGTCAAAAAGTTCGCCTTGTGTCGTCGCGGTCGCATGGAATTGAGAATATTAGCTTAACAAAGGTGTTGAGTAGGGTGGAGTGAAAAAACTGTTTTTTTTACAACGGCTAGGGCATACCTGCAGAAAGTTGTCATTTTAGCTTACAAATGAAGACAAAAAATATTATTCACCTCATTGCATGTTAAGAGGTGCCCCAGATGGTATAAAGATTTAAAAAAAATTACAAAATCAGCCTTTTGCCCACCTCGAAGATTGTTTTTTTTATTTATGTTGTAGTCAAAATAAACATTACAATTCTTAATTTTGGCTCTTTTTAAACACAAACAAAACTATAACGCAAGTTTTAGAACAAAACTTATCATGCAAACTACAAACAAGATATTTTTTACCATTTTTACAAATTTTAAGAAAACCTCATATTTATGTATAAATGGGGCACTATATATATATATATATATATAATGCGGGAGTGCGGGAATGCGGGAGTGCGGGAATGCGGGAGTGCGGGAATGCGGGAGTGCGGGAATGCGGGAGTGCGGGAATGCGGGAATGCGGGAGTGCGGGAATGCGGGAGTGCGGGAATGCGGGAGTGCGGGAACGCGGGAGTGCGGGAATGCGGGAGTGCGGGAATGCGGGAATGCGGGAGTGCGGGAATGCGGGAGTGCGGGAATGCGGGAGTGCGGGAGTGCGGGAGTGCGGGAGTGCGGGAATGCGGGAGTGCGGGAATGCGGGAATGCGGGAGTGCGGGAATGCGGGAATGCGGGAGTGCGGGAGTGCGGGAATGCGGGAGTGCGGGAATCCGGGAGTGCGGGAATGCGGGAGTGCGGGAATGCGGGAGTGCGGGAATGCGGGAATGCGGGAGTGCGGGAGTGCGGGAGTGCGGGAATGCGGGAGTGCGGGAATGCGGGAGTGCGGGAATGCGGGAGTGCGGGAATGCGGGAGTGCGGGAGTGCGGGAATGCGGGAATGCGGGAATGCGGGAGTGCGGGAGTGCGGGAATGCGGGAGTGCGGGAATGCGGGAGTGCGGGAATGCGGGAGTGCGGGAATGCGGGAGTGCGGGAATGCGGGAGTGCGGGAATGCGGGAATGCGGGAATGCGGGAGTGCGGGAGTGCGGGAATGCGGGAGTGCGGGAGTGCGGGAATGCGGGAGTGCGGGAATGCGGGAGTGCGGGAATGCGGGAGTGCGGGAATGCGGGAATGCGGGAGTGCGGGAGTGCGGGAATGCGGGAGTGCGGGAGTGCGGGAGTGCGGGAATGCGGGAGTGCGGGAATGCGGGAGTGCGGGAATGCGGGAGTGCGGGAATGCGGGAGTGCGGGAATGCGGGAGTGCGGGAATGCGGGAGTGCGGGAATGCGGGAGTGCGGGAATGCGGGAGTGCGGGAATGCGGGAATGCGGGAGTGCGGGAGTGCGGGAATGCGGGAGTGCGGGAGTGCGGGAATGCGGGAGTGCGGGAATGCGGGAGTGCGGGAATGCGGGAGTGCGGGAATGCGGGAATGCGGGAATGCGGGAGTGCGGGAATGCGGGAGTGCGGGAATGCGGGAGTGCGGGAGTGCGGGAATGCGGGAGTGCGGGAATGCGGGAGTGCGGGAATGCGGGAGTGCGGGAATGCGGGAATGCGGGAGTGCGGGAATGCGGGAATGCGGGAGTGCGGGAATGCGGGAGTGCGGGAGTGCGGGAGTGCGGGAATGCGGGAGTGCGGGAATGCGGGAATGCGGGAGTGCGGGAGTGCGGGAGTGCGGGAATGCGGGAGTGCGGGAATGCGGGAATGCGGGAGTGCGGGAATGCGGGAATGCGGGAGTGCGGGAGTGCGGGAATGCGGGAGTGCGGGAGTGCGGGAATGCGGGAGTGCGGGAATGCGGGAGTGCGGGAATGCGGGAGTGCGGGAATGCCGGGAGTGCGGGAATGCGGGAGTGCGGGAATGCGGGAGTGCGGGAATGCGGGAGTGCGGGAATGCGGGAATGCGGGAATGCGGGAGTGCGGGAATGCGGGAGTGCGGGAATGCGGGAGTGCGGGAGTGCGGGAATGCGGGAGTGCGGGAATGCGGGAGTGCGGGAATGCGGGAGTGCGGGAGTGCGGGAATGCGGGAGTGCGGGAATGCGGGAATGCGGGAGTGCGGGAATGCGGGAATGCGGGAATGCGGGAGTGCGGGAATGCGGGAGTGCGGGAGTGCGGGAGTGCGGGAATGCGGGAATGCGGGAGTGCGGGAGTGCGGGAGTGCGGGAATGCGGGAGTGCGGGAATGCGGGAATGCGGGAGTGCGGGAATGCGGGAATGCGGGAATGCGGGAGTGCGGGAGTGCGGGAATGCGGGAGTGCGGGAGTGCGGGAATGCGGGAGTGCGGGAATGCGGGAGTGCGGGAATGCGGGAGTGCGGGAATGCGGGAATGCGGGAATGCGGGAGTGCGGGAGTGCGGGAATGCGGGAGTGCGGGAGTGCGGGAATGCGGGAGTGCGGGAATGCGGGAGTGCGGGAATGCGGGAGTGCGGGAATGCGGGAATGCGGGAATGCGGGAGTGCGGGAGTGCGGGAATGCGGGAGTGCGGGAGTGCGGGAATGCGGGAGTGCGGGAATGCGGGAGTGCGGGAATGCGGGAGTGCGGGAGTGCGGGAATGCGGGAGTGCGGGAGTGCGGGAATGCGGGAGTGCGGGAGTGCGGGAGTGCGGGAGTGCGGGAATGCGGGAGTGCGGGAATGCGGGAGTGCGGGAATGCGGGAATGCGGGAATGCGGGAGTGCGGGAGTGCGGGAATGCGGGAGTGCGGGAGTGCGGGAATGCGGGAGTGCGGGAGTGCGGGAATGCGGGAATGCGGGAGTGCGGGAGTGCGGGAATGCGGGAGTGCGGGAATGCGGGAGTGCGGGAATGCGGGAGTGCGGGAGTGCGGGAATGCGGGAGTGCGGGAATGCGGGAATGCGGGAGTGCGGGAATGCGGGAATGCGGGAATGCGGGAGTGCGGGAATGCGGGAGTGCGGGAGTGCGGGAATGCGGGAGTGCGGGAATGCGGGAGTGCGGGAATGCGGGAGTGCGGGAATGCGGGAATGCGGGAGTGCGGGAATGCGGGAGTGCGGGAGTGCGGGAGTGCGGGAGTGCGGGAATGCGGGAGTGCGGGAGTGCGGGAGTGCGGGAGTGCGGGAATGCGGGAGTGCGGGAGTGCGGGAATGCGGGAATGCGGGAGTGCGGGAGTGCGGGAATGCGGGAGTGCGGGAATGCGGGAGTGCGGGAATGCGGGAATGCGGGAGTGCGGGAATGCGGGAGTGCGGGAGTGCGGGAATGCGGGAGTGCGGGAATGCGGGAGTGCGGGAATGCGGGAGTGCGGGAGTGCGGGAATGTGGGAATGCGGGAATGCGGGAGTGCGGGAATGCGGGAGTGCGGGAATGCGGGAGTGCGGGAATGCGTGAATGCGGGAGTGCGGGAATGCGGGAATGCGGGAATGCGGGAATGCGGGAGTGCGGGAATGCGGGAGTGCGGGAATGCGGGAGTGCGGGAATGCGGGAGTGCGGGAATGCGGGAGTGCGGGAATGCGGGAGTGCGGGAATGCGGGAGTGCGGGAATGCGGGAGTGCGGGAATGCGGGAATGCGGGAATGCGGGAATGCGGGAGTGCGGGAATGCGGGAGTGCGGGAATGCGGGAGTGCGGGAATGCGGGAGTGCGGAATGCGGGAGTGCGGGAATGCGGGAATGCGGGAATGCGGGAGTGCGGGAATGCGGGAGTGCGGGAATGCGGGAATGCGGGAATGCGGCAATGCGGGAATGCGGGAATGCGGGAGTGCGGGAATGCGGGAGTGCTGGAATGCGGGAATGCGGGAGTGCGGGAATGCGGGAATGCGGGAGTGCGGGAATGCGGGAGTGCGGGAATGCGGGAATGCGGGAATGCGGGAATGCGGGAGTGCGGGAATGCGGGAATGCGGGAGTGCGGGAATGCGGGAGTGCGGGAATGCGGGAGTGCGGAAATGCGGGAATGCGGGAATGCGGGAGTGCGGGAATGCGGGAATGCGGGAGTGCGGAATGCGGGAATGCGGGAGTGCGGGAATGCGGGAATGCGGGAGTGCGGGAATGCGTGAATGCGGGAGTGCGGGAATGCGGGAATGCGGGAATGCGGGAATGCGGGAGTGCGGGAGTGCGGGAATGCGGGAGTGCGGGAATGCGGGAGTGCGGGAATGCGGGAGTGCGGGAATGCGGGAATGCGGGAATGCGGGAATGCTGGAATGCGGGAGTGCGGGAGTGCGGGAATGCGGGAATGCGGGAGTGCGGGAATGCGGGGGTGCGTGAGTGCGGGAATGCGGGAGTGCGGGAGTGCGGGAGTGCGGGAATGCGGGAGTGCGGGAATGCGGGAATGCGGGAATGCGGGAGTGCGGGAATGCGGGAATGCGGGAGTGCGGGAGTGCGGGAATGCGGGAATGCGGGAGTGCGGGAATGCGGGAGTGCGGGAGTGCGGGAATGCGGGAATGCGGGAGTGCGGGAATGCGGGAGTGCGGGAATGCGGGAATGCGGGAGTGCGGGAGTGCGGGAATGCGGGAGTGCGGGAATGCGGGAATGCGGGAATGCGGGAGTGCGGGAATGCGGGAATGCGGGAGTGCGGGAGTGCGGGAATGCGGGAATGCGGGAGTGCGGGAATGCGGGAGTGCGGGAATGCGGGAATGCGGGAGTGCGGGAATGCGGGAATGCGGGAGTGCGGGAATGCGGGAGTGCGGGAGTGCGGGAATGCGGGAGTGCGGGAGTGCGGGAGTGCGGGAATGCGGGAATGCGGGAGTGCGGGAATGCGGGAATGCGGGAATGCGGGAGTGCGGGAATGCGGGAGTGCGGGAATGCGGGAGTGCGGGAATGCGGGAGTGCGGGAGTGCGGGAATGCGTGAATGCGGGAGTGCGGGAATGCGGGAATGCGGGAATGCGGGAGTGCGGGAGTGCGGGAATGCGGGAGTGCGGGAATGCGGGAGTGCGGGAGTGCGGGAGTGCGGGAATGCGGGAGTGCGGGAATGCGGGAGTGCGGGAATGCGGGAGTGCGGGAATGCGGGAGTGCGGGAATGCGGGAATGCGGGAGTGCGGGAATGCGGGAATGCGGGAGTGCGGGAATGCGGGAGTGCGGAATGCGGGAGTGCGGGAATGCGGGAATGCGGGAGTGCGGGAATGCGGGAGTGCGGGAATGCGGGAATGCGGGAATGCGGCAATGCGGGAATGCGGGAATGCGGGAGTGCGGGAATGCGGGAGTGCTGGAATGCGGGAATGCGGGAGTGCGGGAATGCGGGAATGCGGGAGTGCGGGAATGCGGGAATGCGAGAGTGCGGGAATGCGGGAATGCGGGAATGCGGGAGTGCGAGAATGCGGGAGTGCGGGAATGCGGGAATGCGGGAGTGCGGGAATGCGGGAGTGCGGGAATGCGGGAGTGCGGAAATGCGGGAATGCGGGAGTGCGGGAGTGCGGGAATGCGGGAATGCGGGAATGCGGGAGTGCGGGAATCTAAATTATCTAAAATCTTAGGGTCAAATATGAAAGTTATAAACATATAGTGCCCCATTTATACATAAATATGAGGTTTTCTTAAAATTTGTAAAAATGGTAAAAAAATATCTTGTTTGTAGTTTGCATGATAAGTTTTGTTCTAAAACTTGCGTTATAGTTTTGTTTGTGTTTAAAAAGAGCCAAAATTAAGAATTGTAATGTTTATTTTGACTACAACATAAATAAAAAAAACCAATCTTCGAGGTGGGCAAAAGGCTGATTTTGTAATTTTTTTTAAATCTTTATACCATCTGGGGCACCTCTTAACATGCAATGAGGTGAATAATATTTTTTGTCTTCATTTGTAAGCTAAAATGACAACTTTCTGCAGGTATGCCCTAGCCGTTGTAAAAAAACAGTTTTTTCACTCCACCCTAGTGTTGAGTTTGTGCATTTGTGAAAAAACAAAGCACTGAACGTGACATAAAGAACAAGGAAAAATTAAAAATGTGGAAACCAAATCAAAGTGCAAATGAGTCTAGGAAAAATTTTTGCATTTCAGACGAAAATGAAATTTTGGCAGACAATAAAAAACAAGCAGAAGTAATTACATCTAGAAGAAGTGAAGAAGAAAGTCAAATGCGCGGGGTCGATTCTGGATTTTTATCTGGGCTTCATGATAGTGAAAGCTGTGAGTTGGAGGAAGATTTTGCTGAAGGGTTACTAACAAACAAGGAACAGCTGGTAAGAGTACAGGATACGAAGATTCCGGTTGCCTGGATGATATAGAAGCAGTAAAAGAAGAAAAAATTGAAAGCAGCCACATGATTCTAGATAGTAGGGTCGACTCGGGGCTTACGGGATGGTTCTGCAATTTAAGCCTAAATAGTCTAATCAACCTCTAAATAACTTGGCTCAACAGTTTCTAATTTGAAAAAATCTAATATAAATATACTCAATTCATGTGAAAGCAAAGCAAATCGAAACAAACAGATTTGGGAAACTTATTACCTTTGATGTTGTCGCGGCACTTATTAGACTTTCGCCACATGCCTGTTTACTCGACATACAAAATGACGACGCATAGTCAGCAATTCATCTCGCAGTCCTTGCTGTACAACCGAAGATTGTTCGGTTGCTTCTGATTGGAGGTGCTGATATTCTTTGAAGGCGAAGAAATGGAAACACTCCCCTGCATCTTGCTTGCAGTTCCGGTGATTTAGAATGCGTCCAGGCGTTAACAATCCCCATTAGTGCTTCTGAAATCCAGGAGGCTACCCTTGTAAATATTATAAAATAGGAAAAGAATGCAGCGCGATGCTCGAGTTTTCTCAGCCCCATATCTCGAAAACTATTGATTCTACTTAAATTCTGCACAAGACAGTTTTATGCAGATTTGTCTAATGAACAAAGTTTACTCAACCAAAATTTGCGTAAAGCCGATAATTTACGAGATATTTGCGAAAAACTGATTTTTGTGACTTTTGACCTCTAATATCTCAAGACGCGGACACGAGATTATATGTGACTTTCGACACATCATGTAAAATGCCAAAACAAAGCTTCATGCCAATTTTCAGCTTATTACCTCAAATTCCGAGGTGAAACCCTAATTTGACTGGACTAATATGTACATGTCATTATATGACATCGTGCCTACACAGTACACTTTTATTAATCACTAGGATCCGTAGCACATACATATCGGACCCCCGGCATCGCGCCAAGGAAACTAGTTTTCTTTCAGAGCCAGAGCAGCAGTTTTTTTATTGTTTCGTTTTTGTTTGATATGTTAAAGAATAAATAAATAAACCAAGACAAATAATAAACAAATTAAGTTCACCAACCAATACAGAGTTTTAGTAAATTATCCATTTCATTCCCACTTCCATAACGTCTTCTTCTCTGAGTTTGCTCTGGAGTGTGGTCCTTGGAACACATAGTGGTCACGTTTGGAACTGTCACATTTCGAACGATATTATATAAATTGCCAATCTATTCTTTCATCCGCTACACTAAACCCTCAATAATCACTTCGAGATGGAAAACCTACGTGGGGAATCGAGTTTTACAAATACAGGAACTTGTGAATGGAAATCCTGCCGATCTTGCGAGCAGAGGAACCACTGCAAATTCACTAATAGACAACCATCTATGGCTTAACGGCTCACCAAATCACCGACAGACTGGCCGACAGGGGCCATCGTCAAGGAGGATATAACATTAGAGGCTAAGGAACACACAACGGCTTTGGTATCAACAAGTGAAGATGACGTAGTAATGTTCCGGTATTCATCGTTTACACGAACTATCCGGATAATAGCAATGTTGATACGTTTCATCAACAACCTGAGGGATCCGAACAACAAAAAATTGCAAGCAATCACTACGGAAGAACTGAACCAGGCAAAACGGACAATTTTAGGGCGAGTCCAACAAGGTGCTTTTCATTCAGAACTACAAAGCCTTCTAAATAACAAACGTCTATTGCCAAGCAGCAAGTTACTTACATTAAATCAATTTGTTGACGAACATGGTTTAATCAGGGTAGGTGGACGTTTAAAGAACGCTGCAATTCCATACACACAAAAACATCCCATTATAATTCCCCGAGATCATCACGTAACAAATCTAATTATAGACAAAACACACCATGATACGTTGCATGGTGGTACATCTTTAGTGCTAGCAACAACAAGAAACAAATACTGGATTCTCGATGGTAGGAGATGCATTACTTCAAGAATACATCGGTGCATTACCTGCACGAAATATCGGCAATCCACAACCCATCAACTAATCAACTAATGGGAAATCTACCTCGGTGCAGAACTACAATGGCGAAGGCATTTACGCATACAGGAGTCGACTATGCCGGCCCCTTTAACATAAAGGCAGCGAAACATCGAAATGCTAAAGTATCTAAAGGATGTGTGTGTGTCTTCGTCTGCAAGTCAACTAAAGCGGTACACATCGAACTAACCTCTGATCTCACAGCGGAAGCATTTGTAGCTGGATTCCAACGGTTCATGGCCAGGCGAGGAAAATGCACAGACATATATTCCGACTGCGGCACAAATTTCGTCGGCGGAAGAAAATTGCTCGATAAAGAATTGAACCAAGCCATCAAAGAATCAAGTCCAGCGATGGAAAGAAACTTAGCAGACATATCTATAAACTGGCACTTCAATCCACCAGCTGCGCCACACTTTGGAGGTTTGTGGGAGGCCGGTGTTAAATCAATCAAACGCCACCTTAAAAGGATAATGGGAAACTCAATTTACACTTTTGAAGAATTTACAACGATCCTCAACCAAATTGAAGCGTGTTTAAATTCAAGACCAATATGTTATGTACCCAACAATACGGAAAATCCCCTCATCCTAACTCCAGGTCATTTTCTCATTGGCCAATCGTTAATGGTATTACCAGAAGCAGAATCAAGAACAGGTAACACCTCACTCAATGTACGATGGCAACACACCAAGAACATTATATCACAATTCTGGGACAAGTGGTCGAAAGATTATCTCAATCAACTGCAGCAGAGACCCAAGTGGCAACGACAACAGACCAATCTGCAGGTAGGACAGGTAGTGCTGGTGAAAGGCGACAAAACAATGTCGCAGTATGGCTTCTTGGGATCATAGAAGAACTCTTCCCGGGGAATGATGTACTAGCTCGGGTGGTACAAGTTCGTACCAATACGGGTCAAGTTAAAAGGCCAATCACAAAATTGTGCCCTCTACCGATACAGGCCTAAGTACATACAGCCAACAGTCAAACACTTTGTTATATATACAATTTAAATTCAAAATTTATCACTACCATATTTCAGATGGGTAACCGATATGAATGTGAGGAGGAAGACTACTGGGACAATTGGGACAACTACCTACACATTGACGAAGAGATCTCGTTATCTCCTCCATCAGTGGATGGTTCGACGAGTCCGATCAGCCATCAGGCAGTTGTTCAAAAAACAAAACGGAATATCCGAACGCGTTGCCAGAACAAACCAAATATACGAAGTCGACACTAGATGAACCGGCTCGGATTAATGGAAGGACCATCTCATCCTTACAGAAATTACGAACAACAACCACGCTGAAGGAACTGATTGCGAGGATGACCAATGACTTCCAGCGATTTACTACTCGGGAAGGGTGTGAAATTTTCCTTCCAAGACAAGTAATCGAAAAACTGAACATTGGAAAAATACAGAAGCGGAAGGGAAGAGAGCAAACTATCAACCTTCCGGGACGATATCAAGTGAAGGTGAAGGTCAAGGTGAATGGTGACCTACAGTTCCACCACTACCAGAAACGAGGAATATCAAAGGGAAGAAAATGTTGATCTAATTGATCAAGATTAGATCAACGCGGGGAAGTACGTGTTGAAAAACTCACTAGTTTTACTTGTTGAAATTTAGATAGTTGAGTTACCTGGTTTTTTTCCAAATGTCAAAGAGAAAATATTTTTGTTATTGTTTTTGGATTGTTGCCCGTAAATGTAATGAAGAGCATTTTGGAGATTTCCGAAGAAACTTTATGAAGATTCGAAGGAATTTAGGGAAGACAAGCAACAGCTAGTAAGAGCAAGGAATACTATCAGAAGAGAGATGAACTAAAAAGATTGAATTCCCTGGTGCAAGAAGCTATTATTGATGATGAAGCGGACGATGCTCACTTGGTGCTAGAGGACGATATTGATACGATATTGAGAAAATAATATCCTCCACAGTGCTGCTATGTAGAGACGAAACCATTGAATGGTATTGTCGATATTTTTCGAAATACAAGCAAATAGTACGAATGATTGTGTGGCTAATGAGATTTAAAGCAAATTGTTGTAAAAAGAGAGACAGACGGCAACAGGGTGAACTATTAGCGGAAGAATTCATAGAAGCTGAATTAAGGTTATTCCGTTTGGTTCAGAAAAATTCCTTCAAGGGTATCAGTGATCCAAAGTTAGCTAATTTACAACATCTATAGGAACTGATGGGCTTATACGACTGAAAACAAAGATATCCTATGGGGATTTTGACGAAGACTTTTGTTTTCCGATTGTTCTACCGGGTCATCATCATCCTATAGTAGAAAGATTAATACGGGAGCATCATAATGACTCTAATCATGCTGGGAGCCAATTGTTAACGACTCGTTTAAGAAAGAGATTTTGGATATTAGGAGGAAGACGAGCTATCCGTTCAGTTTTAAATATATGTCTTGTATGTAAGAGGCATTCCGCCAAGCGAATAGAAGTTCAAGCTCCGCCATTACCAATAGATCGAGTGCGTGACGCGCAGATATTTGAAATAGTTGGGATAGATTTGGCAGGGCCATTATATATCAAAACGAAGGAAAAGAGCGAATATAAGAAAGTATGGATTTGCTTGTACACTTGTGCAGTTTATAGAGCGGTCCACTTGGAATTGATATCATCCTTGTCGACTGAACGCTTTATCACCTGTTTAAGAAAATTCATCAGCAGAAGGGGTCGGCCAAGTGTTATTTATACAGATAACGGAACCAATTTCAGGGGCACGGAAAATGCTTTATCAGGTCTGAATTGGAATGAGATAAAAGTTTATAGCTCCGTGAAGAGGATTAGATGGAAGTTTAACCCACCGACTGCCGCATGGTGGGGAGGATGGTGGGAGCGTCTAATTGGGTTGTTGAAACAATTGTTCCGGCGACACTGAAAATAAAAAACAAGCAAAAAGGCAATATATAAATAAAACACAAATTTATCAATATCTTTCACTTTTATTGAACGATAAAACAAACTACACGAATCTACAGAAAAAATACAACAAAAACACACGTAAAAGGACGTCACTACACAAAAACAAACAACATGAAATTTATACCTGAAAATAGAAATAGTTATTAAAATACAAATACTAAATATACAAGCACTTACCTGGAAAATAATCCAAATTAGCAACAAGAAACCCACCAGAAAATCCATCTCATGAATGTATCCAAATGCCGTCGGCAAATCGACATTCTGTGAATAAAAAAAGATTACAAAAAATCCAAAACAGGTTCCACAAATTACTCACCTGACAACCCCAATTTAGTGATCGCCGGCTCCTCCTCTCCTCATCCCCCACTAGAAACCTGAAAATATAGAATAAAATTAGTAAATAAACTAAAATTAGAAGAAAATACTTACCAAAACAAACAACTCCATTTGACGTCTACGAGTGAAACAAGAACAGCTGATCGGACATCGCACACAAATCTAGTACATAAACCCGAAATTATGTACTTCGAGAACGAAGCCCCCTGCCAAAGGATAGCCGCAGCTATTGTTCAAGTAGAAATAAATACCGACGCACAGACGGCGTTAAATCAGATTGCTTTTAATCTTTCTAGAGTCTTGAACTAGAAGATAAAATCTGTATTGAGGTTTTAGCAATAAAGCAATTTCAAAGCCTAAGTATCGAACTTAGCATTCTGGAAAGACAGAATTGAGGTCTTTTCCCAGTAAAGCCCGAATTAAAGACAGTTTTGAAGTCTTTAATACAGCAGTAACTTAATCACCAAAATTGATTTCAGCAGTTACTCTAACCAACCACAGAGGGACGAATTTGCGAATTTGAAACAAGGCAAAGCAGTCCAGCAAGCCGCAACCAGGGCAGCAAGCAGCAACCAGGCAGCAAACAACAAGCAAATCCCAAGCGATTCCCAAGACACGAAACCAGAGTGCAGCAACACAAAGGTTATTCCTGGCTGTTCTAATTGCAGAACACATCAGGCGAAACATCGATCGTCATCTGACAGATAGGTGGCGTTATCAATTAAACTATTGTGGCGACTACGATGCGTTCACCGCGACATCCACATGTCAAACATATAGACACAAACCGCTGTACACAAACCACGGCGGAAACACTGAACTTATATGCGGCGAATCCCAAAGGTTTTAGTCAGTAGGCGTAGGTTAATTTATTATTTTAACTTTAAGGAATTGTCATAATTTTAAGTTAGTTCTAAGTTAGTAGCCTTACTGTTAACAACTACTTTATAAATATTTATATTGGTAATAAAAAACGATTATAAATATATCCCGGCGTTATTCCTGTGAGCGACTAGCCCCACAGGAAATTGGTGACCCCGACGTGATCCTTGAAGGACGAGAAGGAGGACACGACGATATCTCAGAAGGAGGACCCGACGTGATCCTAGAAGGACGAGAAGGAGGACACGACGATATCTCAGAAGGAGGACCCGACGTGATCCGAGAAGGACGAGAAGGAGGACACGACGATATCTCAGAAGGAGGACCCGACGATACTCGAGAAGGAGGACCCCGACGATACTCGAGAAGGAGGACTCCGACGATATCCGAGAAGGAGGACCCGACGATACTTGAGAAGGAGGACCCCGACGATACTCGAGAAGGAGGACCCCGACGATACTTGAGAAGGAGGACCCCGACGATACTTGAGAAGGAGGACTCCGACGATATCCGAGAAGGAGGACCCCGACGTTTTCTGAGAAGGAGGACCCCGTTTTGATTTGAGAAGGAGAACTACCCGACGTGTCCGAGAAGGAGGACCCCGACAAAATCCGAGAAGGAGGTTCCCGACGATCAAGAAGGAGGACCCAGCACTCGCATCCAGGTTAACAGAGGCCAACAACCTAAGGAAGGAGGACCATTATCCATCCCTTTGGAGGAAGAAGCAAGAAGAGTGAAAAAAGAAAAAGGAAGAAATAAGAAGGTCGAGCGGACTTGTGACGCATATGCAAGTGAAAACAAGGTACGTCACAAATTAGCAATAAGTAAGACACGTTAATATAGAATAAACGCTCGCACACCTTTACCACAATTGTCCAATAAATTTGTTTGAAATTTAATGATTATTTATGCGAAAGAAATTGTTTAGAGTTGGCTTAACCACCAAGTTGTATAGATTCTAAGTTAATGATGAAACTTGGGATTCGGTGCGATTCAACTCACTCCACTCAATATCCACTTTCTGTTTAACTTTTCATTACGTTCAAAGTTACAAGTTTTATACGTTACGTTACGGTTATATTGATTCCTGACGATAACAGGAACAAATAAGACAAGCCGAAAATTAGGAAAGTCGGAACTATTTGGCTCGCGTTGATATAACGATGGAAACTTCATCAGGGAATACCCAGGAAAACCACATGTCTGACCGCGATCTCCTACCAACGCAACCCCAACAAAATGTTACGTCAACAGAAGGTTCACAAGGGAGCGAAACTGCTAGGCTCAACGCTGTGGCTAGTGTTAACCTACCACGGCCATTCTGGAGGGATTCACCAGCCAGATGGTTCGCAGTGGCAGAAGCCGCATTCGGACTCCACCGAATTACATCTGACTTAACTAAATTCAGACACATTCTAGTAAATCTAGACAATGAGATCTTAAGCGTGATTGGAGATCTTATTGACTCACCACCCGAAACAGAAAAATATGCCACTTTGAAGAATCGAGTGATAACGGCATTCGGTGAGTCTTCTGAAACACGTCTTCGACGATTATTGCGAGGGCAACCGATGGGAAGCGAGAAACCATCGCTTTATTTGCAAAGGATGAGAAACTTGGCAGGAGGACAATGCAACAGCACAGTTATGCGAACTTTGTTCATGGAGCAATTACCAGAGCAAATGAAAGGGATCCTGGTTATGAACGACACCGAAGACCTTGGCGCACTAGCATTACAAGCAGATCGGATTGCTGAGGTAACTCAACCACGGATCGAGGCCATCAACATGAGGCCAACGCAGCACCAAGACAGAGTTAGTGGATACGAACGGACATCACGAAGACAAAACATGGAGCAAGGAACGCCCGAAGCTAGAGGACTTTCAACCAATTCGGAGGTAAACGAATTGAGAGCAGTCATCGAGGCTTTATCAAGGGACGTGAAGAATCTGCAAACAAGATCTAGAAGTCGACAACGTTCAAGGCAAGGCCGGGATAGATCGAAGTCACCTTGGAGTGGCACTCGAAGCAAGGAGGACATATGTTACTACCACGAGAGGTTTGGAAAGAAGGCGCGCAAGTGTCGCACCCCTTGCTCTTGGAATAAAAACTCGGAAAACTAAAAGAGCCGATGTGCATCGAGGCGTCCGTCGGCAGTCCACACGTCTCAAAACGCCTCTTAATACGGGAACGGAAAACCGGTACGCAATTTCTAGTGGACACAGGAGCAGACGTTTCTGTATTACCCAAAGCATTTAAGAAAAAAGGCCAAGCAAATACCGAATTTCCACTTTATGCAGCAAATAACACAAAGATCGCTACATATGGAGAGGCCAATCTCACACTAGACCTTGGAATAAGGCGACCATTGACATGGAAATTCTTAATAGCTGACGTGTCACAACCCATCCTAGGAAACGATTTTCTACATGAATACCATCTCCTTCCTGACCTCCGGAACAAGAGGCTAATTGATGGTATTACGGGACTTGCTACTTACGGGATTCTCACACAAAACAACGTGCCAACAATAAAGATGGTGGTAGATGACAACGAATACACAAAGATGGTTAAGGATAACATAAGCATCACCCGAAGGGGTAAATACAGTGAGCCGAAACATAACGTCAAGCACCATATCATAACAAGAGGACCACCATGCGCCGAACGAGCACGACGCTTATCACCTGGCAGATTAAGAGCGGCACGAAGCGAAATAAACGAATGGATTAAGGAAGGCATAATCAGACCGTCATGTAGCCCGTACGCTAACCCGATGCTAATGAGGAAAAAGAAGGATGGCACATGGAGGCTTTGTGGCGATTATAGGCGACTAAACAAAATCACACTTCCGGACAAGTACCCGGTTCCGAATATACAGGATTTTTCTCATCGACTACATGGTTGTAAATTCTTCACGACAATGGATTTGGAAAGGGCTTACTTCCAAATTCCCATGGCACCGGAGGACCGCGAAAAGACGGCATTAATCACACCATTTGGACTATACGAGTTCAATGTGATGCCTTTCGGACTAACGAATGCTGCGCAATCGTTCCAGAGGTTTATCGACAACGCACTAAGGGGCCTGGACTTTTGTTTTTGTTACGTAGATGATATCATTATTGCATCACGTTCGCGGAAAGAACACTTAGAGCACGTGGGACAAGTCATCGAGAGGTTGAAGGAGTTTGGACTTACGATCAAACTTAGCAAATGCCACTGGGGTCAAGACAAGGTTGAATACCTAGGATACGAAGTGACCGGCGAAGGCATCAGACCACTCGAACACCGAGTTCGCGCTATTCTCGAATTCCCAAAACCTAACAACATAATGGAATTACGGAGGTTTTTGGGAATGATCAATTTTTATAGAAGATGCATTAAGGACGCTGCAAGAATACAGGCACCGCTGCATGCCTTAACTATTGGAGCGAAAAAGAGGGACAAGAGACCTGTCGAATGGAATACGGAAGCAGACGAAGCATTCAGTACGTGCAAGGATACCCTAGCGAGAGCCACTCTTATAGCTCATCCTGCGGAGGGAACCCAACTGTACTTGACCACTGACGCATCTGACACCGCTATAGGAGCAGTTCTGGAACAAGAAATAGGTGGTGAGAAACAGCCACTGGGATTTTTTTCAAAGAAAATTACAGAAACTCAATCAAAGTACAGCGCTTACGACAAGGAACTACTCGCGATTTTTTTAGCGATAAAATTTTTTAAGCACATGATCGAAGGACGAGGTACCACGATCTTTACAGACCATAAACCGTTGGTCTATGCTTTTAACCAAAAAGCTTCAAAGGCATCTCCAAGACAACAAAGGCAACTTGATTTGATTAGTCAATACACAACGGACATTCGACACATCGCCGGTAACGAGAACGACGTTGCAGACACGTTATCACGGATAAATGATATTGAACTACAAGTCTGCGTCACAACTGAGGAGATTGCAATTGAACAAGAAAAAGACCCAGAAATGAAGCAATTAATCGAACAGCCGGGAGCGATAAAATTCAAGAGGTTACGTTTAACAGGTACTGATACGGTCGTATATTGCGATGTATCAACTGATGCGATAAGACCTTATATTCCAATGACATTGAGAAAGAGGATTTTCGATAATGTGCATAATACCGCCCACGGTAGCGGGAAAGCAACACGAAAAGCTATAGCGAAGAAGTTTATTTGGCCACGAATGAATAAAGACATTACGGAATGGGCACGAACTTGCTTACCGTGCCAACGCTCAAAGATTAGTAGACACACGAAGCGTCGACCAGAACACATCGAGATGCCGGATGAACGTTTTCAGCATATACACATCGACATTGTAGGTCCAATGAGGGAAGTACGCGGATACAGGTACTGTTTAACCATGATTGACCGCTTTACACGGTGGCCGGAAGCAATTCCAATAAAAGACATCACAGCACAAACAGTTGTTGATGCAATCTTTGAAACTTGGATAGCGAGATATGGTACACCAGCAGTAATAACAACTGACAGAGGCACACAGTTCGACTCTCAAATTTTCGAGGCATTTGCCAGAATGATTGGCAGTCATAGGAAACGCACTACAGCATATCATCCCCAAGCGAACGGTATGATAGAACGATGGCATCGATCACTCAAGGCAGCCATCAAATGCCACGAAAACGAAGACTGGGTACAAGTGCTACCTGTCGTAATGCTGGGATTAAGGAACTGTTTGAAGGACGACATTGGCTCATCCAGCGCTGAACTAGTTTTCGGTACGACATTGCGGATACCTGGGGAGTTCTTCATGCAAGACAATTTCCAAGCGGACCAAACAATTTTCAAAGAAGCGTTAAGAGAACGTATGAGGGAACTGCGTCCACGTGAAACGGCACACCACAACAAGCCAAGGATATTCATACACAAGAACCTCGCCACTTGCACACATGTGTTTATGAGAGTTGATGGTACAAAGAAGCCACTTGACCAGCCTTACACCGGACCTCATCAAGTGATCAAGCGAGATAGCGACGCTTACTATACAATAGACATGAATGGCAAACATATCAATGTTTCAATAGACCGACTAAAACCAGCAATATTACAAGATATAACAAATGAAGATAATACGACATCAACACCTAGGCCAAGAACATACGAAGGGCCAGCCGTTAGGAAAAAGAAAGTAAGTTTCGCAACACCCAACGATTAGTGACGATGTCGCTGGAAGGGGAGTAGTGTGGCGACTACGATGCGTTCACCGCGACATCCACATGTCAAACATATAGACACAAACCGCTGTACACAAACCACGGCGGAAACACTGAACTTATATGCGGCGAATCCCAAAGGTTTTAGTCAGTAGGCGTAGGTTAATTTATTATTTTAACTTTAAGGAATTGTCATAATTTTAAGTTAGTTCTAAGTTAGTAGCCTTACTGTTAACAACTACTTTATAAATATTTATATTGGTAATAAAAAACGATTATAAATATATCCCGGCGTTATTCCTGTGAGCGACTAGCCCCACACTATCAGAGCAAGCAATATTTTGGTAATTCTTATTTACAAACAAATAAAGAATAATTTACGAATTTTCAAGTATTAAATCACGAATTAATAACGAATTTAAGATTGAATTGAAATATTTTGGCAATTTGTTGAATTTTTATTGAATTTATATTTAAGAAAATCTAATAATTAAGTGCGAATAAATAGTAATTTGGTTATTGGAAAAAGTTATCTTTTTATTGAATCGCACCCTTCCGGCACCTTTTTATTGAGTCAGAAATTAAATTGCTAATTCTGAACATTGGTCCTTCGAGCCGGATAGTGATTCAATAAGATAACTTAAGCCGCAATACAAGCATGGATGCTTTAATAATTCAACAGAGCGAAGTACGAGAGAGACTCGAACGGTCTTTCAGAAACTATCTCAAGGATGGCCCATCTAGGAAGACAGCGCAGTATTTTCAAAAAAGGCTCAAGATGCTCGACGATGACTGGACGGAATTCAAGAACAATCATCGACAGATTACATCAATCAAGACGAAGAAGGATGAGAAAGAGCAGCTATACTTCAAAGAGGATTGGTATGCCGACACAGAAACCGCCTATATCGATATGTACTGCAAAATCGATGAAGACTATCACAAAACGCTGTCAGTCACAGAACCAGTCGCACGAGCGGAGCAGTCATCAGCCGATTTAAACAGCAGCTGCATTTCGCAACACAACAACAATGTGAAACTACCAAGGATCTCGATACCCACATTTGCAGGGGATTACGAGTCGTGGCCATCATTCCTGGATTTATTTTCCAGCCTTGTGCATAACAAAATATCGTTAACAGGAGCACAAAAACTCCAATATCTAAAGGCTCATCTTTCTGGAGAAGCTGCACGACTACTCAGCAACACGCTCATTAGTGACGCCAATTATGAACCAGCATGGCAACTTCTCGTCGATAACTACGACAACAAGAGAGCATTGTTGAAATCCCAGCTCGACATTTTGCTCAATCAACCTAAACTAACCCGAGAAACAGCTCAAGGCATCAAGGAGCTAAAAACGAGGACACATGAATGCCTCACTGCCATTGAAAATCTGGAGGTTCCAACACAAAATTGGGATCCTATTCTCATCCATTTGCTTGCACAGAAACTACCGACCGAAACTCACGAGCAGTGGGAGCAATCCCAGAGTACTAAGTCGAGGCAAACCATTCCGACATGGCCAGAATTGCGTAACTTCCTCGAAACAAGATTCAGGACGTTAGAAGCCGTCAACAACTCTGCAAACAAAGGGCATGAACATCACGAGAGTAGATCCAGGGATCATCCAAGAAGAAAAACTCAAACCTTCCACGTAGCTAATCCCAGCACATGCATCCTGTGCAAGGGCACACATGTTATGAGGAAATGCCCCAAATACGTGCAATTAAGCATCGATGAGAGATACAAGGTAATCAAATCAAAGGAGCTATGCATCAATTGCCTGGGAACAGGCCATCGCTTATCACAATGTTCCAGCAAAAGTAGATGTTTCCAATGCGGAAAGGCTCACCATACGACACTACACAGAATCCAGTCAGCGAGTCAAACCAATAGCAGCGTTTCACCGCCCACAAGTCCAAACAAGGAGGCACCAGCCAATCAAACACACACATACTTCGCCCAGGCAGCACCCTACGACTGCCGACAAGTACTATTAGCTACAGCCCTGGTCACCATAGTATCTTCAACTGGACGAGAGCAGGTCTGCAGAGCACTCATTGATCCCGGATCTCAATCCTCATTCGTACGTGAGGCAGTGGTTCAAAGTCTACAACTCAAAAAGGAGCCAATACAAACAGCATTAAGCGTAATCGGTAACATGCCAGCCGGGAAAATCACAAAATGGGCCTCGCTGCAACTAAAGACACGAAACCAACAGGCGAAGAACATCCAGGTCCAGGCAATGGTAATTAACAAAATAACTAATCCATTACCAAATAGTGAATGTTCTAGCAAGGATTGGACGCACTTAGAGGGTCTCGAATTAGCGGATCCAACGTTCCACAAGCCGGGTCACATCGACATCCTTTTGGGAGCAGATGTATTCCCCATGATCATCTTGGCCGGCCTAAGGAAAGGCAACGAGGAAGCCCCAGTGGGACAAAACACGGTGTTTGGGTGGATCATCTCTGGGAAGACCACTTCCGCTGCACGAGCAAACACACATATGAAAACATTCTTCACTCAGGCGACTCCTAACGATGAGCTAAAGAGGTTCTGGGAACTAGAAGAACTTCCATCAAGATCCAAATGGACAACAGAAGAAACCCGTTGCGAAAACCACTTCAAACACAACGTCACTAGATGCAGCAACGGACGTTACCAGGTACGGCTTCCATTTGTAGCTGATAAAATACAACTTGGCGCATCAAGACACATCGCCATTCGAACATTGATGCAAATGGAGAAACGATTCCAACAAGATCCCGATTTGAAAGCGGACTACGTCAAATGCATACAAGAAAAGTTGACGTTAAGTCACATGGTGCCTGCCACCACCCCCGAATCAGCACTTCAAAACCAACTGCCTAACGGCACGACAACATATCGATGTTGTTACCTGCCCCACCATGCTGTCATCAAACCGAGTAGCACGACCACCAAACTGAGAGCAGTTTTCGACGCATCCCGTGCGACTGCCAACAGAAACTCACTCAATAGCGTATTATTGAATGGTCCAGTGATACAAGACTCTTTGATGTCCACACTCATGCGATGGAGAAAATACCGCATTGCTTACATGGCCGATATAGAAAAGATGTATCGCCAAATACGAGTTCATCCAGACGATGCCGATTATCAACGAATTGTTTGGAGGGAATCACCAGATCAGCCTATACGAGACTACAAACTCTTAACCGTGACGTTCGGAACAAAGAGCGCTCCTTTCCTTGCCATCCGAACCATGCACCAATTGGCGAAAGATGAAGCAGAATCATTCCAAATCGGCTCTAACGCCGTACTCAACGATTTTTACGTTGACGATTTGATGACTGGCGCAGATAATATAGAAGAAGCAAGACAAAAACAAAGGCAACTAATTCAGCTTCTCCGAGCTGGAGGGCTAGAGCTCCGAAAATGGGCCGCGAATCTCAACACCATCTTGGAAGAAGTTCCGGCAACCGATCGAGAGGTCTCATTTCCACTCGCAGTGAATGCAGAAGAAGTCAAAGCTCTTGGCTTATTATGGAATCCGGCCAGCGATACACTATTTTACAAGGTTAGCATGGAGTCAGCACCAGAGACATACACAAAACGGAAAATACTGTCCGAGATTGCGAAGCTGTTCGACCCCATCGGCTGGCTTACACCAGTAACTATTAATGCCAAAATACTCATACAAAGTCTTTGGCTGACAAAACTCGACTGGGATGAAACGGTCCCGATCAACATCGATCAACAATGGCGAAAGTTTCGAGCAGACCTCCAAGTCATCCAAACTATTCAAATCCCGCGGTGGATTGAAGCTCACAACAAAATCCAGAACATCGAAATCTATGGATTTTGCGACGCGTCCATCAAAGCATATGCAGCAGCCGTATACATCCGGACACAGGACGAAGACGGCAACTGCCATTGTCACTTAATCGCTGCCAAAAGCAAAGTGGCACCCATCAAAACCATCTCACTGCCAAAGATAGAGTTATGCAGAGCACACTTGTTGGCCAAATTACTGGCGCAAGTAAAGGACGACATGAAGTTCGAGCAGGTAACTACACATGCTTGGACTGATTCTACAATTGTCATCGCATGGCTAAGAAAACACCCATCATCATGGGAAACATTTGTGGCGAACAGGGTCTCACAAATACATCAGCTGCTAGACAAAAGTAGCTGGAATCATGTTAGAACAGAAGACAACCCTGCCGACTGCACCACAAGAGGACTATCACCGAATGAATTGAAACCACATAAATCATGGTGGACAGGCCCCCACTGGCTCCAACAGACAAAGGAACACTGGCCCAAAAGAAAGGAAATCCGAGACACCACGATAGGATTCCGAAAAACCACCACCAATCTTCATATCGAAGTAGATCCCTCCAATCACGATCTGATCAACAAATATTCGTCATTAACGAAACTACTAAGAGTCACAGCATATTGTCTACGGTGGTTAAAAGCATCAAAATCATCATCCAGCCTTCCTCAGCCTAGCTACCTAACTTCAAGAGAAATTCAAGCAGCCCTAAAGTGCTGGATAAAAAACGTCCAAACCCAGGAATTT